>JABFFG010000075.1:0-71789 GCA_013623685.1 Fusarium transvaalense
CGATAAGCTTCCCCGGGCTTTTTGTTCCCCCCAGGTTTATCGTCTACGGGTCCTTCACACCCTCTTTTTCTCTCCTGCCCTTGTTCACTCTCCAGCTTTTGCATGTTGAAGAAAGGTCAACGAGTGGCCATGGCCATACAATACCATGGTACAGTATGTACACATGTCAGCTCCAAGATAAGTTTAAAACCATTGTCCTATCTCCTTCTATTTGAGATATAGTTCTTGTCTTTGTCGGCCATCTCCGTTGCTATTTCTCGGCCTGTCCCGACCAGTGGCTGTCAGATTGAGTTGTCAATCTATTATCCGTCAAGCCCAGCCCAGTCCATCTCAGTCTGCAACGTGACCGTTGTACCGGGTTCGCCATGGCTGACTTTCAACGATAATTGCTTCCCATCTTGTATCACTGCCAGTTCATTCGATACCCTTTCATTTGTATTGCCATCAGCTCTTCGACTGCCACCCAATATTCCTCCCCTTCAGCACATGCTCACCCGGCTTTGTCGTGCACAGATACCTGTCACTCCCTCCCTGGACATGATTATCTTATCACGACCAACTTAACTTCCTCTTACATGTAAGCTTGTAAAGGACCGATTTAGCAATAATCCGCGAGCTCTTATCTTCTCGACGCGCTCCTACCTCTGCTTTCCATATCTTGAATCGCCACCCAACGACATTGTTCATCGCGTCGGTATCGTTCGTTTGAATGATTCCAGAACGAATCCACCAGCTATCAACCCTTGTCTTGTTTGACGTATACGACGGACCCTAGTACCTGACCATCCTCGAGCCGCGACAACTATACTACGAGAATACTGTGCATACAAATTCATTTGCATTACTTCCACTACTCCTCATTTCGCGAAGAAATATCTCGACACTTTCCTCCCGGTGCATATTATCTGTGCCCATCCGACAAAGTGTATCGGTTGAACGCGCCGAGTGCAGGAATTTTAGGTATGCTCGAAGCGTCACGATGGTTGGTAACTGGAAACGACACTCAAAGGGTGCAAACCTTCCGTGTCTGTCCTCCAATTTGAGTCGCATTTGTGCCTTGTTCCAGCGTGGAGCATCACGTCTTGCCGGCGCTGCGCAATCGCCCTTCAGTACGGCCATATAAACAAATCAAGGCCATCTCTCCGTAGCAATTGACGACGTAGGTTGCATGTCCGTTGTAGTAGTGTGCGTACGAGCTATTCGACTCAATAAGCCGCCCATGATTCGTCATTGATCACAGGTCAATTCATCATATGATGTATGTTGATGAGACAAGTCATTGTATAGTATATGTAATTCGTGTTCTTATGAAATATGAATATAAACAACGCCAGACACCGTCGCACTCATATCTCGTGCCGACTAATTACATGCTCAATCGTATAGACTACCCTCCTTTTTACTCGCCGCTTCTGAATCTTCTGTTGAACTCTTCCACCGCCACACCAATCATCTTGTAGAGGAATCCTCTCTCGCTACCCTCCCCAATTGGGATGAAGGGTCCATTGGCTCCTCCTCTTAGCGACAAACTCACACCAGTCCTCTCCTTAGCAATGGTCTGAATGTCCTTTAGCGGCACGTCCCACTCGCTGGTCAAACGTCGCGATCGGATCAGCAAGATGCGAGCATAAGTAACCATGACCACCATATCCTCCTTTGGTAACTCCAAATGTCCGATGTACTGTTCGTCAAAGTATCTTCCATTGTCCACCTGCTTCAGCCAGTATTGCCCGAGAGCTTCCCGTGGGTTGTACGGGCGCACGATGCCATCTGGTGGGATGTATCGTGGGTATCGTGTGCGATCCAAACCATCTTGGTCAAACACGGTTGTTGTATTGCGGATACCCTCACTGACATTGCTAGCCATGTCAAGCACTCCCACGGCAGGCTTGGTAGCCAGTCCAATAAAGCCCTTACCGACACCCTTGAAGAATCCCAGAGCACCCTCTGTTTCGGCACCCTCCAAAGGTTTACGCGCAAGGCCTCCCACGCCCGATGCAACACTTGTGATAAAGCTGTTGGCTCCAGCAGTGACACCGTACAAGGCGTGCTTCGGCTTGTTGCGAGCCCTTGTGATACGCCGGCGGTCCTGGAATTGCTTGTCCAGCGATGCTGCGGCAAGTCCCTTGCTGAGACTGCCTGTGAACTTGGAGAAACTGTCGCTGAAGCCAAACACTGTCTTCTTCGCAAACGAGGCAGCACCCTTGGCAATGCCCAAGCCAAACTCTTCTGGCTTATCCGACAAGATCAGGCCTTGGTACGGCTCGTAAAACACATCCGTCACACCCGACGAGATGCTATTGAACAGGCCCACAGGGTTGCCGAGGAAGTCGGCAGATCCAAGAATCTTGTGAATCTGATACATAACTTCTTGGCTGTAGTGGCTAGAGAAATTCTGAATAAGCACCGCAGTGGTCACCCTCACGTTGTCCAAGATGAGCGCGTTGAACTTGAGTGGTGCTTCGTTGACATTTCCAACAGCCATGGTCATGACGTTGAGGAAAAACATGATGGGGTTGCGGGAAGATGTCTTGTCTTCAGCGTTGACTCGTTCCGTCCTCATAAAGCTGAGGTTAAGTTGCATAGGTTGGATGTTTAACACCTCGAAGTAGATGTCTGTTCCAGCTTGTTGACCTGATGGCTCTGGAATGTCGAGATCCTCGTCGCACAACTTGCCACCCTCGTCAACCTCTGTCCAGCTAGCGCCGGGAACGTTGGTAAAGTCAAGAAGAGCAAAGACAAAGTCTTCATCCAGCTCAACCGACATTTCCTGCAGCAGAATTGTCGCGTACTTGACGTAAAGTACACCATACGAGTCATCCTTGACACGGCTGACCATGGCATGAAGCGATGGGTGAGCCTCAACCTCTTGCGCCCTCTTCGGCACGACAGTTGGGTAGAGAATCATGGGGAAAATGCCACCGTACAGTTGGTTGTCAATTTGTATCCATTTGATGGCCATGGAGATCGTCTGGATCAATGGCGAATCACTGTATCGCAGTTGGACGTCTCGGAATGTCAAGTAGGCAAGCTCCTTCATCTGAGCGTTGACAAGAGATACACCAATTCCAGCTAACTTGAGCTGGGCGCGGAAGGTTGCACCCGTATCTTGATCCTTGACTTCGAAAGCTTCGGGACCGGTGTTGGTTCTTGACAGCGCCTTGGGCTTGTACATACTCTTGCTGGCACGGAAGTTGCTGAGAATCAGCGTCTGCTTCGGACCATCGGCAGCAACATTGATGTCAACGATCTTTTGGTTGCCAGAGGACGTGGTAAACTTCATCGGAATCTGGTTACCAATCTCAGCCAGCTTGACATGTCGTTCCTTGCCGTTCGCAGAAATGATGATCTCGCGGAACTTGGCAGCAGGGAAGTCCCATGCGTAGGGCATAACGCTTCGGGGCGGAAGACGATATCGAATCTGCCTCCAACCGCTACGATCCTCGACTCCTTCCTCGTCAATGTTGGGATTGGCCTGCCAGAACATGAACTCGATATCACTCTCGTTGCGTACAGAGTAAGGCCAAGTCTTTGTCTCCATACTGAAGTTCACGAAGATCGTCGAGTTCTCCATAAGAACCTCTACCTTTACGAGGTTCTGGCGTTGTCCAGGTTTGGCAATCTTGACATACTGCGTGCCAATATCTGCAATGTTGAAAGGCGAAGTCCATTGGTTGTTCACACCAGGGTAACTCAGACACAGCTGCTTGACCTTTGACTTTTGCATGAAGTGCAAAGGCTGGAGAGCACCATCGTCCAAGGTGAAATAGCCAGAAGAGCTAGACTCTCGGACGAGAATCTCTCCACCCATCTTGTTGTGCAGAACAAACCGGGGTGCAAGCGTCACAACCTTGGTGAGCTTGTACTTGCCCTGACCCGATTCGATAGTGACGCCTACATGGATCTCCTTGTCCTTGGTTGCCGAGTTAAGCACGACCTCAGTAGTACTTCCAATGGCCTCGAAGCTTTGAGGTTTACTCCATTCCGAGTCAGCAATCTTTAGGAGGGCCCGGTTGCGGTGATCATCGTTTCCGTAAGAAAACATAAAAGGTAGGGCCTTGGGGCGGTCTTGGTTCGACGTATCCATCAAGGGGAATTGACCAGCGGCCGGCTTGGCTTGCTGGAGGAAGGTCTTAGCACGGACTCGAACATCCACGCCGGTCTTGTTCAAGACAACATAAGGACTGTACACAGTGACCTTGAATGCACCACCGCTATTAGGGATCTTGAAGTAGTGCAGCGACAAATGCAATGGCAGTCCTTGGTCATCCTTGACGACAATTCTGCCCTCCTTACGGAACTCTTCGTTGTTGCCAGGATTGATGATGGAAAAGTCGCTAGCCTTGAACACCGTATCTTGCATATCGATGCTAAGGAGCAGCAAGTGCGAGAGCTCAACAACATGAACCGGGCTAACACCTCCCTTTCGCAAAAAGTTGGTCCAGTCTTTCTTGGTCGCCTTGTCGTATATGCGATACTTGAAATCATAGGGCAACAAATTCTCGAGGGTTACAGGTGCCGAGAGCTTGATCTTCATGTATGGGTATTGTCTGAAAGTGTTAGTATAACCGTACTCAATTTCACAGACGTTGTTGAACTTACTTGGTTAGTGGGTTGGCCTTGTCAAAACGGGCATGGACTTGGAAGTAGAACGGGTCGCCATTCTCTCCCTTGCAGACCACCTGCTTAGTAGGTCTCTTAAGCAAATCTCTCCAAAACAGTTGATCGTTACTCCACTGGTAGCCAAATCCGCTGTCAGGTCGAATGAGTACCCGCTTCTCAAAGACAGCGCCAACAGGAGCAGGTCTAGAGTCACCAGGAGCAATCTTTTCAATCTTGAGAAGATGACCATCCTGTGCGTCGTAGATGCCTAGCTCGACGGGAATCTCGGTCGCATTTTCCACATGTAGTGGGGACCTGAAGGTCACGTATTTGATGTTGTCGGTACCCAACTCAACATCAACACATAGGCGGTGGAGAACATCGTCAGTCTTGGGACGGAGGCCATACAGGTACTCGCCCTCTCGGTTAAGTCTGACATTCTTGACAGGGTCAAAACCACTGCCTTCCAACGAAATGGAGACGTAGTTCTGGTTTGACTCAGTGAGCAGGTTCTCACGCATCTTCTCCCAGTGCTCGAAACTCCAGGGCGCTTCCTGGCCATCCTCCAGGCGAAGGTTAATAGGCTCCTCGCTGGTTGGGCTCTTAGAATGAACGACAACATCAAAGCCTGTGTAGTTTCTGATACGGTATGGCGCTTCGACTCCACGAGGCTTGTCCAGTACATCTTCATCAGATGTCAGGAACTGGAATGATTTGGACGCCAGAGCAATTGAGGCGGTTGTGACGGTCACATCAAAGACCTTCTTCGAGGCAACGTCAATTGACATGAGTCCTGAGACAGGATCCTTGGCAACACCGAAACCAACTTGCCATGGCTCAAGGAGGGGTTCCCAGCTCGACTTGGCGAAGTTGTAGACGTTGGAGTACAGATCAATAGCGGTCTCGGCCTTGAGATTCGAGGACCAGTTCTCAGCGGATGCAGTAAAGTTCTTGATGCCGATATCTAGGATGGGAAGTTCGTGCACATCCCCGATAAGAACGACACGAATGCCCTCCACTGTTGCGGATAGCGTCTCATAATTCTGCCGGGCAACTTGCTCGGGTGATTTGCCGCCCCTGGTATCCGCACCCTGAGTGACAGCGTGGCTGGTTGCTGTCACCTTGCTTCTGCCAGCGATGGTGGACTGACCCCGACCGCTAGCAGAACGCTGCTTCAACCCGGCATTTCGGAGTTCGCGCGCTTTCTGTTCGGCAGGCGATTCCTTGACTTGCTGCTTTGGCTCATTGCCAGACAACTCACTTGCTTTGCTGACAATTTGAAGAACAAGAAGGATATCGCGCAGCGACAGCCGCAAGACAAGAGGCTCAATATCGAGATGAATGTCGGTAGTCTGAGGCTTGGAACCATCCATACTCAACTGAACCGAAAAGTCGTCGATGATACGGAGACGAGAGGTCTCAAACCTGTCCATTCGGCACAAGAACATTCCTATTTCAGAAATCTGGAATGTCAGGGCATGCTGTTTCGAGAGAAGCATCTGTCGGATGGATAGGACAACTGCTTCGGAGCTGGACGTCAAAGGATTGGCAATCAGAATGACTTGCGCATCGACCAGGTTGACTCGGAACGCAATGCTCATGGAGGATTCCTGCTTATTCTCCTTTTGCTTGGACACGTCCTCGCTTTGGCGTCGCGAGATTTCTGATCGAGGGCGGGAAGCGCCACCAGTCACAGTCACTTGCATAGATTCGGTATCTGACTCGTCGGGTGTGTTGTCCATGCTTTCATCGTCCATCGGGCTGCCCTCATCGACAACAAGTGCCTCGACGGCGAACTTCTGAATTGAGAACAGGTAATCGAGCGCAAAGATCACCCGGGGACTATCGATGGTGGCCATGGCTATCAGACTCTTCTCCTTGCCACCTGATATCGTGACACTGGCCATGAGTTGTTGCACATCCTTGTTCATGGATGACATAATGCGGCGGAACTTGTTAGTATCGCGCGGTCGACTGTCGTAAATTGTAAATGATCGGATGAGAAGTTCTGCCTCTAGAGAACTATCTGAGAGCATTCTTGTCTTGATCTTGGTATCATCGAGAGAGAATCGCGACAAGCTGGACTTCGCAATATCCTCAACAGGCTCATCTTCTTGTGCATTGATCAGCTCAAGACCAATGGTGTTAACACGGAAGACGAGATCGAGCTTAGTCCATTCTTGACCAAGTGAGCCAAGCTCAGGGCCAAGGTCCACCAACGTGTTCTCGTCAGCAGATTTATCTTCAAAGTTGGCAGTTCGAGCGCGTTGAAGTGTGCCTTCATCGACGGCCTTAGCGGCTTCCTCCTCGTTATCACCACCTTCGCCAGCAAATGCTGCAGGTACAGATTTCGAGATTTCCAGCAGGAATCTGACTTGGTACTGAGTAAGCCGCAGATTGAAATCGGACATGGTTCCCTCGATTTCGGTCTCGGGTCTCTTAACACCATTCTTGTGCTCAGCATATGTAATGTTGAATCCGAGATCGACATGATCGATCATTTCGAGTTCCTCCGAGACTCCACCATGGTAGTGAAAGTCTGAAGTAAGCTTGATGTTGCGGATACCGGCGGACAACTTCATGGCAATGTCGGAATTCTCACTGTCATCAAGGGGGGTGAACTTGTTCTGGGCGTAAATTTCACCGAGGTAAGCGGTGACGACGTCTCTCTCCGTTTGTCCTGGCTGTTGCACACGAGGGAAGACAACAATTGGAGTATTGACGACAACATCGAACTTGAAGCGACTAGGGCTTTGCTGCATTTGGTTGGCCTGGTTCATAGCAGCCTGGCGCGCAGCGTTGTACAGAGCCTGCATCTTTCCAAATTTGACCAAAAAGTCGACGATCTTGCGAAATGGTTCCTCAACAAAGTTCACCTTGACGGAGCCAGCACGAAGGAAGACAGAGCTGTCGTATCCTGGGTATGCCTTGGGGTTGCTGGAGTCAAAGGTCTCGTAGCGGAAATCAGCCAGATCGTCTCCTTGGATAGTGACAAGCTGTCGAAGATGAGAATCCTCCGAGACGCCGAGGTTAACGTCGTCAACGAGTGATAGATCACCAAGTTTAGCAGATATGCGCATAGTATTGCCCCGTAGGAAGATACCGGCGTCAGCCTTGTTGAATGACAGAGTGGCAAGTCGAATGCCATCGTTATTGAGGATCAGTCGAATACTCTTCAAGTCGACCTTGACTCGGATAGATCCGTTGCTAGAGGTTGATTGTGGCTCATTAGCAACTGCGACAGCAGTATCAATGCTCTCAGAGTCATCATCATCACTATCCATGATTGCCTTGTTATTTGATTGGTTATTGTTGTTGTTGTTTGTGAATGTGATGAGAATGAAATCGAGCAAAGTAAGTAGTGTCTTTCTGGTGACGATCAAATTGATGGTAGAGACAACAGCGTTAATGTTGGTTTCGACGCCCTCGTAGACAGACATGAACTCGGGAGAAGCGGGGTTGACCTTGACATATTTGACATGAACAAGACTGCGGCCTTCCTTAAGATCTTCACTATCGCCAGATGAGATGATGGACTTGAACTCGGCTGAGGGGTTGTCCACAAAGTCGTCGACGGTGACTGAGCCGAGTGAAACATCCGCAACCATGTCGAAAGGTCTGGTATAGAATTCCAAGTCAAATCGCTCGGCAACCAGCTCAACCAGCAACGCGTCAGGTTTCTGTCCATCTGGGTCACTCCGGTAAAGCGATCCTTTGAGGGTGTCGACCTTGAACTTGAACTCGAAGATGCGTTGCTGTACCTTGAGTTGCTCCGAATCACCTCCATCTGGCGCGTCTTCAAAGTCGTCATCATCTTCATCCATGTCGTCAAGCACGACTGCGGTTTCAGACTGCATGAATGGGAACGGTGTGGATTGTCTGCGCTCCCGCTGGGACTTTCTTCTAGATCGGTTGGATGAGTTGCTCTTAAGGCGAGGACGAGAAGCTTCCCTATGTTGCTCGATCTTTTGCGCAGAAGTTCCACCAAACTTGGGAATAGCCACGTCGATGACCTTCATCAAGTTCTTATACTTGGTGTCGGACACTGTGGCGTGGAGCATTGGAAGATGTCCCGAAACCTTGAACTTGGTCAAGTTGGGTGCCTTTGGGAGGATGGATGTTTCGACGATGAAGTCGACATTGATTTGTTCAACAACGTGGAAGTGAGCGTCGCCATTCTTAACCAATTGAGCCTTGGTCTCGTCAACAGAAGGCCCAATGAGAACTTGAGTAGATGTCAACTTGACAATAAACTTGTCGTACATGACAGACTCGAGTCGCTTGAGATCTTCGTCGCTATATGTCTGTTTTTGTTTGGATTGAATCTCTTTCATTGTGCCCTGGTCAACCAGCTCACTGTTGACGTGGATGTGACCTGCATCCACAATGAGACAAGTAGAGTTTTCGGTTGTGATGCTGACAGGCACGATGATCAGGGGTGCTTGCAGATCCAACTCGGCGTTGATAGTCTTGTGCTCCTCCAGCGCGAACTCAAGACCAGCTCGAGTCTGCTCACGAATGCTCTCGACAGTAGCACCAGCGCTCTCCATGAGGGCAGTAATGGACTCCATGTGTCGCTCTGGAGGTCTGAAGAAGTCTGCAATGCCAACAACAAAGTTGGGGTTCCAGATGACCTCAAGTGGCTTCATCTTTCCAACAATAGCGATGTCACCCTCACGTTCAAGTGGGTTCTGCTCGAATTCGAACTGGAAGAATGGGTCTTCCTCGGGCTGCTCAAGTTCAGCCAGCGACAGTCGCTTGCGCTGCCTCTCAGTGGGCGCATCCTTGACTCTCACGATTTCAGGGTAGACAGAGTCAGGTGTGGTGCCATCGTTGACACGAAGTCCACCGAGACTGACATTTGCGAGCATAGAATCCTTCCTCTGTAGCGCCTTGGCCTTGAAAACATCAAAGTGCAAACTAAGAAGGTCCGCAGCATTATCATGCGGGCTCTTCTTGAGGGTGAAACTACCGGTGCTGAGGGACGTTTCGATGCACATCTTGATGGCTTCACGAGGGACATCAACTTCGTCCGCGATGGCGTTCTTTTCATCCCAGTCAATGGCCTCGTAGAGCTCCTGCCGTTGCTCCTCAGTCATTTGGGTATTCTCTTCATTATGCTCAATCGTTTCTTGAGGCTTCGAACCCCACACCCACGATATCCAACCTTGCTGCTGTTGGGGTTGTTGTGGCTGGTTCTCGAGAGCTTCGGCGTTCTCTTTCTTCAGCTGGTTACGAGCTAGAGATCGCCAGAATCGCAAGTCTTCGTATGTGAGTTTCCACTCCAGACTATTAATGGCGTCTGTTTCTTCGCTCGACATCTGGTGACCTTGCTTTCTCTTTTTGAACAGCTCGATGTATCGTTTTCGGTCGTCACGTCGTTCACGGAAGTAGTCCCAGGACCATTTGCGGTTGCGCTCGTGAATCTTTGAAAGTACAGCATTACCCGCAAACTCCAACCAGGCACGGGGATCTTCCTTGGGCCGTACACCCTTTGGTTGCAATCTCTTGTATTCTTGATGTCGAATAAAGTAGTGGAACAGATCGACCATCATCAAAGCATCGCGGTATTGGTCGTCGTCGAGAACAACGCCAATCTCTTCAAAGAGTAGATTGGCTTTGAATTTAGGTACCATGATGTCACCTGATTTGTCGAGCTCGATCTTGGCTTGACCGTTGACGGGCTTAAGGATGAACTGGTGGTTGGCGTTCTCTTGCGCGTCTTTGCCAATCATCTCTCTAAACTTTGCGACCATTTCATCGTGTGACATTACCTCTTTGGATGAGGCTGACGCTTCACGACCAGTGCCGAGAAGATCTGAGTCGGTATTCCAATACACAGCTAAAGCACCAAGGGTGGCTAGCTTGTGAGTGACAGTGTTTGAGTCTTGGATAAAGGTGGGCTTCCATTGGCCATCGGTACTGACAGCGCTGAACTCCTCGAGAGTAACACCAAGAGCGAACGGGTGTCCTGGCGCCGAAATGGAATCCTCATATCGGATGTGTATGTTCTTGACCGTGACTTGCAGGTTGTCGACGATCTTTGTTACCAGACTTTGTGTAAAGCTCTGGCTCTTCTTCTGCTCCTCCTGGCTTAGACCTTCCTGGTTTCTCTCCTTGAGCAACTCAGCACTGTCTAGCTTCTCCATCTTGAGGCGCTGTTTCCTGCGGTCTTCTTCATCTTGATCGTATTCGGCTTCCTCCTTAGGGCTAGCGAGCAGAAAGACGTCCTGGATAAAGACCTTGACAGGAGCACCGCGCAGGTTAGACCAGGGGATGACAAGAGTCAGCTCACCCAGGTGGCCTTCCATAACATTGATGGGAAGCTTGAGCTGGTCGAGGGCCTCGCGGCGCAGCTCTAGGTTGCGTAGCTTGACATCGCCAGACCAGATACCGACCTTGAGCTGAGCAGGGTCAAAGTTCTTGACGTACATACCCAGGAAGCGGTTAAGCAGGCCAGCAACGAGACCTTCGAGCATGCTGGCGGTGTTGTGGCCGTAACCCGGGCCGGGGAATTAGAGGACGGGTTCTTGTTGGTATGGTTTATTGAGTAGTCATTTGTCGACGGGGAAAGATGGTGGTTTATTGTGCCATACGAGGCTCGACCGGTGAATCGTCTGCCCAAGATTTGGACGTCGAAGAAGACAGTGCAGTGCTCTTCGACTTTCGGAGCGGGGTCACAGTCAAAGCTGTATCGTAGGTACAATAGATGGGGTATCCCTGGTAGAGGGGAATGGGAGTGACAGGAGAGAAGAAAAAAAGCGGGATTTGGTGGATGAGGGTATTATCGATTATGCCTCTTGAAAGGAAGAATGGGCAAGTTTGCGGTGATGGTGAAAAGGTGGATTCCATTAGGTCGTGTCGTCCTGTGAGTGAGTGACGCACCTCGCCGGAGCAAAAGTGGGAAATACCTAGTACTCAGTAGTAGCTGAGCTGAGCCTGGCTGGCTGGGCTTTCCATGGGGAATGGTGTGGCGTGTATGACGATGCTTGTTGGAGGTACTTGCTATTTGCAGGTGGAATTGGCGGATACCTGAGTACCGAATTAGGTTGGCAACTGCCAGTGGCTTGCCGATTCACGTTCCAACGCGTTCGGGCAGTTTCAAAGGTTCTTAACAGCCCTGGAGCCCTGGAGCACATCAAAGCACAGGCCTATAGTAGACGTGTGAGCAGGTTTTGGTGGAGCATGATATCCATTTAGCCAGGGCATTCCCGCAGCATTGGCATCAAGCCAAGAGGTAGTTAGTTAATCAGGTACAGTACTAAAAGTGTGCAAGTAATAAATAATTCATGACTATTTTACTAAGTTAACATCCATATGGATGCAGCGACTCGAGAAGTCTGAATATTAGTTGATATGCAAGTGCCCGCTTAGGAGGGAGTAACACGCTATAATTTCGATGCTGATTTCCCTGTTGGAGTGCGTGTTCAGCTTCAGCTCCAGCTCCAGCTCCTCCCAAAACCACTTGAGAGCTCTCCCACACATTTATGACGTCACGACAAAGATAGCTTCGCACACTGGATCGCGATGATGTAGACGTGACAACAAAGTAAAACAAAGAGAACAAGAGCAGGTAAAGATTAAACACGGCTTATTTACAAACAATTTCCGGACCCAGTATGGATAGTTCCAGTACTGAACCTGTCTGATCATAGGAGGCTTGCTTGTTTGACAGGCTGTAACAGAGTTTCAAGGTACCTTTTCTATATCCGTCCTACCGTCCAGGTACAGTACAGATTATCTAGCAATTACGTAGGTCCCGTCGTAGATGTCCTATCCCCATTCTGATCCTGATCTTGATCCTGATCCAGATCTTGGAAGCTGCTGAAGAAGCTTCCATGATTACATGAACTTTCCGAATGCTCCATCGACCTCGATTATATTTCAGTTTTAGCTTCCATTCCAGAACTTGGTCCTGTTCTTTCCTCTTCAATCTTCCCTTCTTGATAATCATTAACTAAAGCATCAGCCTGTTTGCAGCTTTGCTCTGCCCTGTCTAAGTCTACTATACTCTCGTGCCTCTCAATTGACTTTCTCTCTCCCAACCCTCGCATTGCGTCACCCTCCACCATGTTCCGTACCTCTTCTCGTCCCCTCTGGCAGCTCGCCGCGAGAGCTTCGCCCAGCAGATCCTCTCTTCCCCGCGCATCAATTGCGCCTCTACTACGCCAGCAACGCGCTGTCTACTCGAGCAAATCCGACCCGGAAAACCCTCCTCCTCCAAAGCAACCCATTGACTATGAGGCCGAGCGCAAACGTGGACAGGAGCTTCTCCAGTCAGACCCCGGCCGAGTCTCGAGCGAGAGCTCAACAGCCAACACCTCGACCGCAGCCCAGGGCTCTTCCAAGAGTGATCAGGATATGACCGGCGAGCTCAAGCACGATATTGTAAGCTTCTACAAACCGCAATTCTAGACAAACAGACCTCTAACTAGCTGCCGCAGGGTATCGTGAAAGACACATTCACATTCACAGACGTACCCCGCGAGTCGCGCATCCTCGGTCTCGCCGGTACACTTCCTTACCTTGGAACATCGCTTTCCACCGTCTTTCTTGCCTGGAACTTGAACAAAAATATTCCCATAGGCAATTCCTTCTACGACAGTATCCTGGTCAACCACGAGACTGCCAAGCATCTGCTGAGTGTCATTGAGCCTCTCCAGCTCGGATACGGTGCAGTCATTATCTCTTTCCTCGGTGCTATCCACTGGGTAAGTCCACGTTGACTTGAGCTCTGGAGTCGTTGCGAATCAAGCTAACAACCATGCGATAGGGTCTCGAGTACGCCGAGAAAGCGCCTCTTCTTGAACGAACCCGCTTCCGTTACGGCATGGGTCTTGCCTCATCAATTATCGCCTGGCCCACCCTGATGCTCCCAGTCGAGTACGCTCTCACCACTCAGTTTATGGCTTTCGTCGGTCTCTACTTTGCCGATTCTCGTGCTGCGACCAAGGGCTGGGCGCCTCGCTGGTACGGATCCTACCGTTTCCTCCTCACGGCCATGGTCGGAATGGCAATCTTCATCTCTCTCATTGGCCGGGCCAAGATTAAGCAGGGTGATGCCATCACTGCCAAGGGTCTGAGCGACAACTTCTCCCGAAGCGGTATTGCAGACCACGATACCAACTGGGAGAAGCTCGAGGCTGAGGAGAAGGAGCGTCAGCGTAAGAAGAAGGCGGAGGAAGAGAAGAAGGCCAAGGAGGCTGAGAAGAAGAAGAAGGAAGAAGAGAAGAAGAAGGGTAAGAAGGGAGGTGATAAGGAGAAGAAGGGCGACGACAAGGCCAAGGCCTCCGAAGAGGGTAGTAAGAAGGGTGACGACAAGAGCGAGAGCAAGGATGAAGGCAAGGAGTCTGAGTCCAAGGAAGATAACAAGAAATCCGAGTCAAAGGAGGAAGACAAGTCCGAATCCAAGGGCGATGAGAAGAAGTCTGAGTCAAAGGATGAGGGCAAGGACGAGAAGCCCAAGGAAGAGTCATCTGACAAGAAGAAGGACGAGTCTGAGAAGAAGGACTCTGAACAAGAGTCCGACAAGAAGGACGATAAGCCCGACGAGAAGAAGGAAGACAAGTCTGAGGACAAGAAAGATGATAAGAAAGACAACAAGTCCGAGCAAAAGAAGGACGATAAGAAGGATGGCGAGTCTGGGGATAAGAAAGACGACCCCAAGGACAAGAAGGATGACAAGGAGTAACTTGCTGGCATAAAGAGAAAGCAAGGCAAGCATGAGCACTAGCGATCACAAAGGAGTTTGGGGTTTCCTGTATTTAGTTCTTACATGTTGAGTTAATGAATTGATGCCCATACGATAACATTCACTGGATGAATGCAAGTGATAACTGCAGGGTGAATAGAATAGAAATCATCAACTTCATGCATTAAACAACTAGGTATCTCTGACCCGCCGCGGGTATTGCTCCGTACAATCCCAAGACAGCCGTGGCCCATGTATAATTCTATCAGACCCCTTGAAGCGAAGCAAAACAGATGGTGGCACAAGTTCTAACGCCGTCAAGATGCAACCGGACTGGGACCGTCTGTTTCTGTCCCAGGTATACCCATCCAGCTTTTCCGCGATGAACCCCCAAAACATCATCATCATTAAAAGTACTGTAGCAAACAATCATTGCACAATGTGTTCTTGACAATTCTAAGGTCGAGCGAGTCCTTGCTTGGCCTGCAAACGTGTTAGTTACAATGAGACCTAGAATAGAAAACAGGGATCAACATACCTTCATCTGTTCAATTCTGGCCTTCAACTGGCTCGTTACCTCAGCTGCTCTCCTCCAACTCTCTGCACCGTTGCCTCCTGTTGGTTGAGGCAGTGATGACATTGGCCGTTGAGAGGGTGCTGGTACATGGTCTTCGTCGCTATAGGGTCGTGCACTTCTGAAACCTCGTGCTGGAGATCCACGACCTGATGAGCTTGCGCTGCCGGCGTATCGCATCTCAGGACTAAACTTGTTACGAGGGGGTGCCATTGGCTCGCCGTTTTCCTTCTCTTCAGACATGCTACTGGCAATGCTCATTCTATGGCGGCTGACTGATGGTGGTCCGTGATCTCGGTAAACGTCGTCGTTTGTGGGCGAAGCAAGGCGGCGAGGGCTGTTCATACCGCTTCCAGAGTTTTCGAATCTTTCGGCGTGACTCAAAGCCTTCTTAAGTCTTTCTAGTTCACGTCTCAAGCGATCGTTGGTCTGTTCGGTAGCCTCGGCGTCGCTTCTTGCGCGGACCAGCTGAGTTTCCTTAGCCTTGATACTCAGCACGTCACGAGTGTGGTCCTCAATCAAGCCAGCATTCTGGTTCTTAAGTTCTTGAATCTCCGACATGAACTTGCTACGTTCTTGTCGCATCTCTTCAACCTGGCGGGTCAGTCGGTCGTTGGCTGCTCGAAGCTCTTCGATCTCGGCTCGTTCCACAGCAGTAAGGCCGCTGGATGGTGGTGGCGAGGCGGGTTCCATGGGAGGTGATGGCGCAGCAGGCTTGACGAGAGACCGTCCAGCAAGACCGCGAGAGAGACCAAGGCGTGGCTGAGGTGGAGGAGGAGCTGGTTCGTCATCAGGCATAACAGGTGCTGCGGGAGCTCGTCGAGGAGAGCCAGGGGGTGCGGGACCTCCAATTGTCTTCTTTTTCAATCCACCAAGTCCAGGCTTCGTAAGTTTACCGGGGGCTGCTCGAGGCGTGGGCTGAGGAGCGAGAGGAGCCTCATCAGGCATCACGGGAGCTGCGGCAGGAGCGGGAGCTGCCTTCTTGGCAAGGGGTTTCTTTCCACCCATGACCTTCTTAGCGGGAGCGGCCTTGGGGGCTGCGGCAGGTTTAGGCTTGGGCTTCTCCTTGGCCTTGACTTCAGCGGCCTCGAAATACTCCTTTACCTTGTTCCTGCGAATGTCGTCCAGTCCCTCCAAGTTGGGTGTCATAGCACGCTCACCAATGATCTTCATGATCGTACCGAGAATCTCAGCACCACCGTCTCGAAGAGCAGGGCTGGACTCGGACAGAAGCTTCTTACCAGCCTCACAGATGGTGGCTTGCTCCGGTTTGCTGGGCACATCTCGTGTTGTTCGTAGGCAGCGAATCAAGAACTTCATGGTGCCCTCCTTGACCTGGGGGTTCTTGTTGCTAAGGTAGGCAATAATATCCTCCATACACTCAGCCAAGTCGGTAGAGGCGAAGACAGCGTCCAGGGCGGCTCCGAGAGCGTCAGCTACCGCTGCCTTCTTCTCCTTGAGGCGATCCATGATGGGCTGCATAACTGTGGCGCGGTATTTAGCAAAACCCTTGCGGAGGCCCTTCGCGAGGAGCTCGATACAGAGGGCGGCTTGAGTAACGACGGCAACGTTGGCATCCTTCATGCACTTGGCCAAGCCACGGCAGACTTCGTTGAAATCGGTTTCCTTAATACGGGGGACGTTAAGTGCCGAGTGTAGGGCGTCGACAGCTTCTTTTCGGTCCTTCCACTTCGAGGAGGCGAGCTGGTCACTAAAGTTGGGCGGAATCTTCTTGCTAACATCTTGAGGCTCGGCCAGATCAAAAGCATCGACTTCTCCAGCATCCTCTCCCTCTGCTTCGCCTTCCTCGCCTTCTTCACCACCTTCGGGAGCAGCGGCGAGAGCCTCTTGTTGCGATCGGAGCAGACGTTCTTGCTTGGGCGGGCCCTCGGCCTTGATCTTTTCGAACTGTGCTTCCAAATCAGTTTGCTGGGTAGGCTTAAGCTCGCCCCAGAACATGGGCTTCATAGCCTCCCTCAACCATCTGTAAAGCTCGACTGTCAGGTTTGTAGCCTCAGCACGGACGTTCTTGTCGGCAGCACCAAAGGCTTTGGGGAGTGCTTTGAGAACGGGTTTAGGATCGACAACCTTGCAGCCATAGTTGTGGAAGATTTGTGTGAGGGCGTGGAGTGTCGCGGCAACGTTCTTTGGGACCTTGTTGTTCAAGCCAGGGAGCATATCCTCGATGACGGGTCCAGCGACGTCGAGTTCAATGTAGAGCAGGATAGCTTCGATGGAGTTCTGCTTGATCGCGGCTCGGGTCGAAGAGAGACATTTTTCAACCATGGGGGTAATGGTTTGGTTCCGCGTTCTTAAGCAGCAATCTCTTCCACCATATTTGAGAAAAGCGCACAAGGCGGTGACGGCTTCTTGCTGGGCAGCAACATTTGAGTCGAGAACAGCTTTATTCCACAAGCCTGGGTCGTTCAAAAAAGGTCGAAAACAGGGATCCGACTCGTCAGGGGACTCTTCGAATTGCTTGGTAGCTTCCTCGTATGCTCCTTTTCTGACCTTCCAGACCTTGTGGGCGAAACGGTCGGGCAAGGGTATGGAGCTAAAATCTTCTTCTTCGGCCATGGTTGCGATTTCTTGGGAGAATTGGTATTGAGGAGAGCTTGAGACGGGGTATCTTTCGAGAGTATGATGTCGCTTCTTGGGTTTTAAAAACTGGACTAGGCGGGTAATTAGCTTATGAAATAGGCCGGAGCGCTTCGGGGGATCCATCATAAGGCTATTGGGTTCCAGATGCCATGGGCGCGCGGGATACTCTATAAGAGCAAAGCCGGCCTTGATGGTGTTGAAGAGCTTCGCAGAACATACCGAGTAAAAGCGAAGAGTAGAGTGACGGGTATCAAGAGGAGGGAAGAGGTTTCGTGGTTGTCGCGTGTAGTAAAGGAGGAAACAAAGCAGATGCGTTGTTCCTTCTATAAAAGACGGCGCAATGTTAGTGATGCTAAATATACAGAGAAGGAAGCATGCGCAACAAAGCGACGAGGTCCAAAATAAAGATGCACCCGCAAAACAAGCAAAGGCAAGCGACTTCTTATTTGTTCCTGGATCCTTGTTGTTTGGACAAAGTGCTCTTGGATTGTTTCGTTTTTTGGAGGGGAAAGTCAACAAGCGGCCGTCACCTGATTTAGCAGGGGTTTCGACAGGCCTGAAATGAACTTGGGACAGGGCCAGAATACGGGGACGGGACGGAAATGGGTTTTCAGGGACTTACAAATTGGCTTCTTAGGTACGTTAGAGTCGTAAGTACAGATGTGCTGTAGATATATATTGAATTGAGGGGGAGGGAATAAAAGACAAGGGATATCCAATGTATTAAATGGATGTCATAGACCGACCCCAAAATACTTTATGGCTGCCCTGTTTGTTGTCATTCAAGTGCGCCTGGTCAGAATTCTTTTATTGACGCCCAATCTACCGCCATTGCCCCAGAAACAGACACAGACACAGACAAACAGCCACACACCGACCGACGTCAAAACGCATGAAGATCAACATCAAGAACCATGCTTCTTTACATTGTAATTCTGTTCATGAAGATACCCTGCTGGGCATTTAGAAATTATACAAAGATGGCGTTTTCTGTCATTTCTCCAGGTCTAACTCCCTTGCAGATTGACAGGAACGGGATTTAAGCCACAGCTACTGGTTTCGGGTTCCTACATTCCTCTTTTCGAAGTGGATCCAGGTCCAGAAATGCATCAGTAAATCTTCAGCTTTCAGCCTGTGGGTCAAAGCTCAAGTGGCATGAATTCTTTGCAGATATCCAAGTAAGAGATGCAAGAAATAGTTGCGTATGTTCCGCCTTGCTTCCAATTGCTCAGCAACCAAGAAACTGTTGACGTGTCGTTCTTCAAGCTGGAGGGATATCCAGTTGCTTATTATCCACAGTTGCTCTGACTGGTCAAGGGTAACCTTGAATTGAGCAAGATCCATCCATGAAGTGAAGAATGAGGGGTAATTATTCCAGCTTTTCTTCAAAAGCCAAGCCATGACCTGCTGATTCTTTATTGCCCAGTAATCACATAGCAGCATAGGAATGCGTGTGGTTAATTGGATATCGTAGAAATCAGACTCAATTGCAGTGATGGTGACTTGGAAACTCACTAACACCATGGATATCTGTCCCAATGCAAGAACAAACACAGTCACATACGCCGACCCTCGCATGACAACATAAGAACTGAAAAGCACGTCTCGCAGCTCATAAGTTGGAAGCAGACCTTTGCTCATGAATTTCTGCGCCCCCACTGTTACACTTTGTACACTTCACAAATAACTTCCCAGCAGGACAAGATTTAATCATTCAACGTTCTATTTTAGAACTACCTACGTAGTGCACGTGCGATAAGGCGATTACTAATCACGTGGTGATAAGATTGTTAGATGGCCGGTGCCAACATCGTCATGTCTAGCTTCAGCCTATCGCGTCGAGATCTTGCTATAATATTTACGCAAGTGCGCTCGCGCACCCAAAAAGGACCGTCCTTCTACAAAACACCACAAACTACACAGCTACCATGAACGGCCCAACAGGATCTTCGTTTGATCCCTCGCGTCTAACTAAAGCCGCCGCGGCCGAATATTCTTCATCAGCATCCGAATCTGAAGATGAACATCTTGCGCCAGGCCTCGACGCCGACAACGACTTCGGTGACTTTAACCCTCGCAAGAGACGTCGCACGGGTCGTAATAACAAGGAAAAGGCAGCGCTAGGCATCTTTGGCTCCGATAGCGAGGACGATGGCCCTGCTAGAAAATGGAAGAGAACAACATTAAGAAACAAGGGCATGAACTTTGTTTCCACAGGCGCAGGCAGCGAAAAAGAAGACGACGATCAAGATTCCGACGATAATCGCCCAATGCTAGGATCCGCTATGGACCAGGACGACGATGAGGAAGAAGACGAGGATGAAGGAAATACCCGTGGGATAGGACTCGGCTTCGGAGCTGCTGCACGTGGGTTTGCGCAGAACGATACACAAAATTCGAGTCGAAGTGCAAGCGCCGAAGCACCATCTCGACCAGCATTTCGAACCCGATTCGATGGCAAGAACCCTCTCGGGATGGGCTTTGTTCCCTCATCAGCAAACGATCCAGTTCTCAAGGACTCGCGCGATAATGGCTCCCCGACGCCGCGTAATAAACCACAGCCCAGTGCGTTCGGCGCAAAGGGGAAAACAAATCCCAAATCTTTTGGAGCTCGAATGATGGCCAAGATGGGTTACCAAGAGGGTCAAGGCCTGGGTAAAGAAGGTCAGGGTCGAAACGTGATTATCGAAGCGAACTTGCGACCGCAGGGTATTGGTTTAGGTGCCGTGAAAGAAAAGTCAGAGCAAGAGCGAAAAGAAGAGAAGCGACAGGCCAAGTTACGAGGAGAGGAGGTGGTAGATTCGGACGAGGAAGAAAAGAAGAAGCGCAGAAAGGCAAAGAAGAAGTCGTTGGGAGGTGCATTCGACAGCGCGACAAGCACACCACGACGACAGAAGCCGAAATATCTTACAGCAGAGGAGCTCAAGGCTGCTGCGCCGGGTCTCCATATTCCAGATGCCTTTGCTCCTATTCTCGACATGACAGGACCAGGCAGTAAGATGCTCACCTCAACAAGTGGCATCATGACACCTACGACAGGAACCGCTACACCGGAGTCAACTGAAGTTATTGAGGCGCGGAAGCTTGTCAAGAGAGCACAGGCGGACTTGCTAGCCTTTTCCGACGAGTGGAAGAGCTTGCAAGAGCGGAAAACCTGGATCGATTTGGAACTTAAGGAGAAGGAGCAAGAGATGGACGATTTGCGATCAGATTTTGAAAGGTTGCAGGTATTTTCTGAATTGGTCAGTGGTGAGCTTGCGACAGCCGACTGGGACCAGCTTATCCTTTGTCTACACAAAGCTCTTGAACTCAAGGCCACAACGTCAGAGATTGCTGACATTGCTGTCGCGGCTATCCATCCATTCCTTCGGGAGGCAGAATGGGATCTCCTCCAAGAGCCTACACGCTTCGCTCCGGGCATCAAGGAATTACTACCACTTCTCATGCCAACAACCACGAATGCCCAAGCTGTTGGTAAGTGGGATTCTTTATCGGTCGATGCAGACGATATTTACCGTCGCCATCACAAGTCAACAACACCCTACGAAAGCATGATGTACAAGAACTGGCTCCCCAAAGCCCTCGCTGCGGTCCGCTCTTGGGATGTTATGGATCCGACGCCAATGCTTAGTGTCATGGAAGCATGGCATGATCTTCTACCGGTCTTTGTTCGCGCACAATTCATCGACAATATTGTTCGAAAACTAGAAACAGCGGTTTCAGACTGGAACCCCAAAAGCAGACGCCAAAGTCACCGTCTGCCACACGTCTGGCTATTCCCCTGGCTTCAATACTTACCATCATATCACCTTGACCCCAAGGGCACAGGTCTCGTGGCAGATGTGCGACGAAAGTTCAGACAACTCATCGATGTCTGGGAATTCAAAAAGGGCGAGCTGCCAGGCCTCAAAGATTGGAAGGGCGTTCTGGGTGATCAATGGCGTCCCCTTGTCATGTCCCACGTTCTCCCCTCGATGGGCAAGTATCTCAGCCGAAACTTCAGCGTCGAGCCCTCGGATCAAGAACCCACGCTTCCCGTCCTCATGGGCATACTGGACTGGCGGTACATCCTCGGCAGGAGGGTTGTCGCCGAGGTGCTCATGCAGCACATGTTTCCCATGTGGCACAGGATATTGGTGGAGTGGTTATCGCGTGACGAGGTTGACTTGGGTGAGGTTGCGGAGTGGTATGGATGGTGGCGAGGGGGTGTTTTGAAGGAGCTTGCGGAGGTGAACTCTGTCAAGGCAGAATTTGATAAGGGAATGAGGGTTATGGCGAAGGCGGTTGCAGGGGCGTGATGCCGTCTGAGATGGGAGGATGTATAGATAGAGTGTCTTACAAAGAGAGCGTGGAAAAGCATATATTTGAATAGGGGTTTCCTGACAAGATGAATCATATAATCGGTCATCCGGAAGGACGTATCACATCCTTAATTTGTCCCAACCTTGATTTTCCTCGGCTTCGGTAACTCCGTGAAATGATGTCGAAGATCTTTGTCTTATACATCGCGGGCAGTGGGCGACCAGTCGTCTTCACACATGTTTCCACGTCAAGTAATATGAACTCCAGCGTGGCATACGACGCTCACCTCCATGGGATGATCGTATCTAACTGTGTGCCCATGTAGAACCTCTTTCAATCCTTCATCCTCAGTCCCATACGACGCCAACAGGGGAGACAATACTCCTCGATCTCATCATCATCCATCCCAAGCCAAGAACTTTGTACGAGTTCATAAGCGTGGCTGTCTCAATTGCCACCTCCTTCTTGAGATGCCCTCATCACCAGACGTCCGAGATTATCTCCACCTTATTGGCGAAGCATCGAGGAAACCTGGTGCGACGTCTGGGAGGATTGGGTTTCAAATTTTTAGACAAGATCTTCTCTACGGACTCCCCACATATGAGAAACTATCATGTAGGCTGGAGATTAATGTGTAAGTTGAATCAAAGACATTGAGTTGCAGAGTGGTGCACAAATCCCATCGTTTGACGAGTGATGAGCGCGGAGGCATAAGCCAAGACATGCGGATTGGATAGATTTGAATATGGCTGTCAAAAGTGACTTGACGCCCTTCCAACTTACGCAGAGGCGAAGTGCGAAGGTTGTCCTATAAGAATGGGAAACCTTCCTCAACGTTTGCAATCATCAGAATCCTCATCGCCCTACATTCTCTTTCCAAGATGCTCTCTGTCAAGATCCTCCTGGCCCTGCTCCCCTCGGCTCTCGCCCAGTTTACAGTTAGCGAGGTTGTCGAGGACAACTACATCATCACGCTGAAACCCAAGGTTAACGAGACAGAAATCGAGCAGCATATCGAATGGGTTGACGATATCCACACCGCGAGCTTGATGCGTCGTGGCGAGGATGGTGTTGACAAGGTTTGGAACTCAACCTTTAAGGGATACTGTGGTGAGTTTGATAAGAGCACCATCAAGAAAATCAACCAGAGTGACGATGTAAGTGATACTCTTGCGTTAGGTTCTGGGTTTTAGGTCTGATGGCTTTATAGGTCCTCGCTGTTGAGCCGGTCAAGAAAGTTACACTCACCACCGTCCAGCGCAACGCTGAATGGGGTCTCGCATCCATCTCGCACCGAACTACCGGCTCTAACGAGTATCTCTATGATGCGTCTGCTGGCAATGGTATGTTCGCTTATCTTGTCGACACTGGTATCAACACGGGGCATCAAGACTTCCAAGGCCGGGCTTCTAACGGTTATAATGCTTATCCTGGTGTTCCTTTTGTCGATGCCAACGGCCATGGAACGCATTGTGCTGGTACCATCGCTGGTAGAGTGTATGGTGTAGCCAAGAGAGCGAACCTCATTGCAGTCAAGGTCTTCCATACTGGCAGTGTAGGTTGTTCAGCTCATTAGTGTCGTGAGCACTGCTGACACTTGACAGTCAACTACGGCGATCGTTCTTGATGGGTATAACTGGGCAGTCAACAACATCACCAACACGCCGGGCCGCAACCAGCAATCCGTAATCTCCATGTCCCTCGGCGGTGGTAAATCCGACGCCTTCAACCTGGCCGTCGAGATGGCCTACCGTCAAAACATCCACACCGTCGTAGCAGCAGGTAACGACAACGTCGACGCCAAAGACTCATCGCCCGCCTCTGCCCAAAACGCCACCACCGTCGGCGCCATTGACAGGAACAACAACAGAGCTAGCTTCTCCAACTTTGGCCCCTTTGTAGACATCTTTGCGCCTGGTGTGCAGATCAAGAGCACCTGGATCGGTAGTGATACCGCAACCGAGACGCTGAGCGGCACGAGCATGGCTTGTCCTCATGTTGCGGGTCTATCGCTGTATCTGAGGGCGAAGGAGGGTTTGAAGACGGTCAAGAGTGTGCAGGATAGGATTCAGCAGCTGGCGACGAAGAACGTGATTGCTAATGCTGGCAATGGGAGTCCGAATTTGGTGGCTTACAATGGAGGTCTTCCTAATGGGGGCACTGCTACGGGGAGTACTTGAGTGTGTAAGTTGTTGAGTAAATGACTTAGAGATGGATGAGACCATGGGAGTACCGGACACTCGCTATTTCTTAGATACACTCGTTTATAAACCATTGTTTTACTGCTCAAGTCCACTCTTGACTCCAAGAGGTATGAATATCCATCTTCAGTGTTGTATTCTTGAATGCTGTGTTGTGAAGAGACCAGTTCCATGTTTGACTGAAGACGTAGGGTAAGTCGTTGGCCTGGGGAATATTAAGAGTAAACATGGAGGACCTAGATTCCACTCTCTCATTGCTAGTATTGGCTGTGTGTAAACGTGCCTGGTCCCAGTTCCCCGATGAGAACTCTGGGCTTTTTATGATAACTGAAACAATCAATTTGGTGAAGCCGTGCTGGTGATGGTGTCCACTCGTGTGACCGATTGATGGCTGGCGTGAGCACAGACAACGTGGCAATACAGGGTTGGGGTGATGAAAAAGGAAAAGAGGAGGTCCGTGATGAGATAGCCGGTTCCAGGGGATCTGTAGTGTCATTCAAGACTCGATTGGCTTCTTAGGCTTCTTGATAGCAGCAGTTTGCTGGTACAAGGATGGATTGTGTAACCGTCATCAGATCGCCCGCACTCCGCTATACATAAACAATCTCTTTCACATTGGACTGAGGCAGGTTAATAGATGATCCTGCAGTCGTAAATTAGATCCTCTTCGCCCCTTTTCCCCTTCAATTCGAGGCCTCTTCTCCACAACAGCTTGGCACATGCATGTAGGTGATATGCACATGGATACTACTAAACGCAGAAACACTGGCTGTAACAGAGAAGAAGGGCAACAGTACCTAATAACAACCGCCGCCAAAACATGGAAACAACATGTCAATCAAATTGAAATGGCTTTCATGTCTCGGATAAGGAGAAAACATATCGAGTTGGGAGCCCTAAACAGAACAACGAGCATGGGTCTTAACTCGAAGCGCTGCAGCCGCCACAAAAGTGCAGTGAAATAAAGTCAAAGGGGGCGAATTGACGCCCAATGAGTCAAAATAAACCAAACTAAACTCTTACTGTCGCGTGCGTGCCAACTTGGTTTGGATTTTCAGTTCAAGCCTTTTTGCTTTTTTTGTGAGGTGCTGCTTGGGCTGTTTTCTCGTTGGTGCTCTCTGCCGCTGCCGCTCGCTAACGAGTTGACTCTGCTCACTGTGACGCCCGTGCTCACTGGTTCCATGCCTTGCCTTGCCTCCATATGGATCCTGTTGCCCCCTCCATGCTTTTACCTACCCAAACTATCATCTCGGCTTCTCATCTTGAGAACCTTTTCTGACATCACTTGACTGTATCACTGTTTGAATTTCCTTCTTTCAGGCTGGGGATTTGCAGTGTATTTGCATTTTTCTAGGTCACTATACTCTCTATACTTTGCCCTCCAGCTATTCTTGGCAGCGAGTGATTGCGACGCAGCATTCGTACCTGGTTGCTTTCCCACAATCAAAGGCAGTGACTGAAGACATTCTGGGAATGCCACAGTCTGACTGACCATTTATTCTCTACCGATTATACCTCCATTGCTTCATCCAACACCTTGGCTGTGCTGAGGTGAGGTGAGGAGACCCTGACGTTAGGTGAAGCGCTGCAGTAAAGGAAGGTACTGCTAAATCGCCCGCCGACCCGCTGACTCGACCGATTCGAACTTGACCCGACCGGATCTGATTGATTGATTACATGATCCATCTCGACTCCTCCACCTCCATCAATCCTTCTTTCACCCTTTTGCTCCCCCAAAACGCTCCAGTCCTGCGATAGCGACTGCGACTGCGCCTTGGGCATCCCTTCACCATGTTTTGGAGGTTTGGCGGTTACGCCAACATCTCCACTATCGACACAATCCTCGACAAACCCGATTTCACTCTCGAGGAGCTGCTCGACGAGAGCGATCTGATCCAGGAGCTCAAGCAACACAACTCAAAACTCATCGAATACTTGCGAAGCGATAAGGTCCTCGACAATCTGCTCGATTATGTAGTCGCTCCCAAGCTCGAGACCGTCGAGTCCCCCGATGAGTCCACCACCGAACAAGAGGGTAAAGCCAAGAACCGCTTCTCCTTCTCGCGACCGCGCGCATCCTCCCGCGCCACCGACCCGGGCAACGATGAGGAAGAAGAGCAAGAAAAGAAGCGCAATCGCTACGCTTTTGTAGCTTGCGAAATTCTCAGCTCCGATACCTGGTCAATCTACGAGGCTCTCGCTGACAATCGACAATTGATTCGCGATTTTTGGAACTTCTTGTCCCGCCCTGCCCCGCTCGATCCCCTCCAGGCGAGCTACTTCACAAAGGTCAACGAGTCCTTGTTCGAGAAGAAGACCGAGGAGATGATGGAACTTCTGACCACTCTTCCTGATGCTGTTCCCAATTTACTCAAGCATGTCGAGTGCCCCATGGTCATGGACCTATTGCTCAAAATTATTGCCCTGGACCGTAACGAAGGTGGCCAGGGTGTGGTTGAGGTATGCGCACCCCTCACCAAAATGGATGCATCTATGCTAACGTTATTTCTCTAGTGGCTGTACTCCAAAGACATCATCCCGAGCCTCCTCTCCTGCCTTGGCCCCGAGAACAACTGGGTTGTTCAAACCGCCGCTGGTGACTTCATTAAGGCCATCATCACCATCTCGGCCAACGCCTCCCAAAACGAGCAACAATGCATCGGTCCCAACGAGCTCACCCGCCAGCTTGTCTCTAAGCCATGTATCGAGCAGCTGATCGGTTACATGCTTGGCGGCGGCAATCCTTTGACTGTGGGTGTCGGCATCATTATCGAGGTCATCCGAAAGAACAACTCCGACTATGATCCCGATATGGGCACCGAGTCCACTGCTGCGCCCTCGAGCCGCGATCCCATCTACCTGGGCACCCTCCTCCGACTCTTTGCCGAGAACGTTCCCAAGTTCATGAGCCTTATTATGGATATCCCTTCCAAAAAGGACAAGATTGACTCAACCTTTGGTGTCAAGCTCGAGCCCCTTGGCTTTGACCGTTTTAAGACATGCGAGCTCATGGCCGAGTTGCTGCACTGCAGTAACATGGGCTTGTTGAATGAACCCGGTTCCGAGGAAATCACAGCCCAGCGTGATGTCGAACGACAACGTCTCCGTAACGAGGGCAAGCTGGGCCCGCTTAAGGAGGAGGACCATTCTGCCGACGACCTGACCATGCGAACTCCTGCACCTGAGGAGAAGAGACGCCTTGAGGTTACCAACGCAGACGATGACGGTTTTGAGGAGGTTGAGCCCAGCAAGGAGATGAGCGAGGATACTTCTCACGAGTTCGTCAAGGCCGAGGATGATATCCCAGCTGTTTCTACAACTTCGCTATCTGCTAAGGATGAGGACGACTTTGTTGATGAGCCTCTCAGCCCCCCTCAACCACTAACCAAGGTAGAGGAGACACGATTCGACGAGCCAGATCTGATGGTTGCACCTTTGTCGCCTACAAAGGTCAAGACAACTGAGTCTGCGTCCGCAGAGCCCGTCAAGGCTGATTCGGACGAAAAGCCTGAATCCAAGGAGCCCAGCAGCGAAAAGGCCGAAGAGCAAAAGTCAGGTGATTTGAAACAAGAAGATGCTCCTAAGGAGGACACTTCTGACTCGTCAGTCGTCTTGACTCCTGCTGCCTCTGAGCCCGAGACCAAGATTGAGTCCAGCGATGCCTCTGCCAAGGTCGATGAACAGCCTCGAAGCTTCTCCCCTCAACCTGAGGACACACCCGCGCCTCTCTTTTCTGCTCCACCTGCACCCGAATCAGGAGCCGATCGTCCACCCCAGACACCTGAGAAGGATACCCCTAAGACTGAGGAGGCTTCAACTTCCGAGGCCAAGGAGGAGGACTCCAAGGACTCCAAACCCACAGAAGAGCAGCCCGCTGGCCAGGCAGAGGAGCCTGTTGTCGGAGACTTCCTCAAGCTCCAATTCGTGGAGTACCGCGTTGTTCCAACCATTCTTGTAAGTCACTTGCGCCACTTATGGAATGCATTCTAACCGTGTAGAACTTCTTTTTCGCCTACCCATGGAACAATTTCTTGCACAACGTCGTCTACGACATTGTTCAGCAAGTGTTCAACGGTCCCATGGACCGCAGCTACAATCCCACGCTGGCTGTTTCTCTGTTCGAAGCTGCTGACATCACAAGCGCCATCATTAACGGCCAAAAGGTCAGCGATGAGTCTCAGGCCAAGACCAAGACCCGCATGGGTTACATGGGTCACCTTACTCTCATTGCTGAGGAGGTTGTCAAGTTCACCGAACGTCACCCTCCGGAGCTTCTCTCGGAGACGGTCCTTGACCGGGTTATGAGCCAGGAATGGATCAGCTACGTTGAAGGATCACTCGCCGAAACACGCGAGCGAGACAACGCCATTTTAGGAGGCGTGCGACCAGAAGTTGCCATGGGCAATCGAGCCATGGGTGGCGGTAGTGGATTGGGAGGTGTCGGTCTCTCTGGCTTGAGCGGAGGTTCCGGAGGCGGCGGCTCTAGTGCACTGGCCGAGGCTGGCTTGAACGGTGGCATAGAGCTCAACCAGGACAGCGGAAACGGCATCGGTCCCTTCACTATCAGTGCCGGAACATTGATGTCTGGCTTCGGCAGCAGTAGTGACGAGGAGGACGAAGATGGAGACGGAGACGAGGAAGACGTCAATTCTGAGGTGAGTGGTGCTTCCGCTGAAGATGGGGAGGAACGAGGAATTCCTGGATACCCTGGCATAACGGAAACTCTTGAGGATGTGATCATGCGTTCCCCAGAGCCTTTCCGAGCAGATTCGCCCGATTTTGAGGATCTACAGGATATCACAAGGGGTTCCCCTATGGACCTGGACGGATCTGGGGCCCCGGCCCGGGGATCTGCTCAGGATGAAGAGCAGCAGCATGCGGAACAGGTTGAGGATGTCTCAAAGCCAGCAGGCAACCCTTAGGGAGGTGCAGCCTACTGGGGAAGTCTTGATCGCCCCCGTACAAGACGTGAGACGCGAAACAGGCAAAGTCGAGTGGTCCCACAGCTTGACGACCTTGAGACACTCGAGGACATTGATGTTGAGGAGATCACGAGGCTGGTGTTGGCGAGGTTTTGAGACATTTATACCAGGCGTTGTGGGATAGATTGGGCGGATGGATGGGCAAGGCAGGATTATCATGTATAGGGTCTAGAACATGGCCCAAATTTGGGATTTGTATAGAGTCGTGTTTGGCAACGGAGACAATGAGTTAGGAGTGCATGCCGCATACGAAGGAACGAAATGGAACGGGGGATCATGTTTCGATGCCAGAGTTTTCCACGGACGCCTATCCTCATCTCATCTCATCACATCTCCTAGTGTCAACTGATCACTCATGGGCGCCTCGTACTGACGAGACATTTCTAGTTCCGAGCTTACACAGACCCTCTGAACAACTCAGGAGGCTCGATGGACCCTCCATCGATTCCTCCACCACCTCCACCCCCGCCTCCGCTGAACATCCCCCCCTCTCGGGCAAGACTTCAACTGGCGGCTCGGTTGGCGATGCACCAGAAGAACAACCAAGCACAATCGTCTGGCAACTTGAGTAACGACGATGACGATGATGATGAGAACCCCACGGATCCTTTTGCTGATACGGAAGAGGACTTTGACGATGATGGCCAACCCCAAGATGACGGACGGGGTGCGTGGTGGCGAGACGTTGTGAGGGATCGAGGAGGCAAGCCAGACGGGAACGAATCAGATGATGAGCGTGACGACGACGATGACGACGAGTTTGGAGATTTTGCAATGCCTGAAGACGACGCAACTGGCGACCAGTCTGTCCTACGGCCTCAACCTGTGAATCCTGCCAAGGAGGCTTCTACTCGCGGACTCAGCGGCTTATGGCCTTTCGGTCTATCAAAGGCAGAAAAGGAAAAGGAAAAGGAAGGAAACAAGTCCGCAGTCGAAGAAGAAGCAACACCAGCAGCAGGCAAGGCAGACGATGATACAAAGGCAGTTGAAGTCAAGGAGGCGAAGCGAAGAACGAGCATTGAGGATCCTGACGATGATGAGGTTGTTGTTTAGCGAGGCTACGACGATACCAGTGAGCTTTTCGATAAAGGGTTTTGTGATGTGATGTGATGTGATGAGATGAAGGGCGATAATGAATGGTGTACGATATATAGGAAGTGGAACGGAATCATGGTTGATGGGATGGTCTGTTGTACGTAGAATTGCATGTAAGACGAATCGATTATGTTCAACCGTGTCGAGTCCTTGATCTTGAGTAATGAAGCCATAACACAACTGTCAGCCGTCATTAATCAGCCGTATAAGAGATGAAACTCATCTGTTAATTTATGCTATTTAGACAAGACTCTTAGGTTATTTGTTTTTATTCTCAAGATTATAGAAATGAAGTATAATCGAAGTTGATTGATTGGGTATCTTTCCTTCATTACTATCTATGTACAGTATTATCTACAGCTAAGAAATAAGAGACATGAGTATCATAATCCGTGAAAGCCTTTCGGCGTATAAAGCAAAACAGTATAAGAAAAAGCACAGCACACGTGTGCGTTATCGGCGAGTCATCGGTGATGTTCCTCTCCTTGGTAGTTCAAATCTACTCCCCCACGTCGACACTCTTTTTCTTTCCATCGGCGCAGGCGTATAGCTCACCTCGTCAACGTTCATCCGCGACGAGCCACCGCTGCTTCTCCGATCACTCTGGCTTCGACTCGGGTTGAGGTATACAGGTCCGGCGTCGAGCTCGACTAGATGGTGGCTTATGCTCACAGGCGTATCAGAAGATCCAATCTCGGGGATCACGATGTGGGGGATAGGAGAAAGGGGCTCTTCTGTAATGGTGGCGGGTGTTTCGTCCGAGGTTTCTGAGGGCGCGCGCTTGCTCTTTATCCAGCTTGTTTTTGTTTTTAAACTCAACATGCTATTTCTGTTTTTGAAGCTGCGAAAGCTGGCGCGTAAGGCTGTTGTGGCGGAACGCTCTGGGGCTGGTTTGGCTTTTAGTTGTAGGAGTGTGGATAAGCCACTGTCGTGCTTGGACGGGAGGGTACCCGCGATGAGGTCAAGCTGGGCGTTCATGCTTGGATGAGCGAGGATGTCCTCGGCGGTAAGACTGAGGGAGAGCGTGGTGTTGAGCTCAGAGGCGAGAGCGTAGGCGGGAAGGATGGTTTGAGAAATGCCATAGAATGGGGTGCTAGGGAGTTTGTTCTTTGGAATTGAAGGTGAAGGGTTTATCACTTTGGTCCATGCGTTGACGATGGATTCTTGGATGTCTTTTCGTTGCGGGTTGCTGGGGAGAGATCCAACTGGCGGATCATCGGCGGGGGATTGCTTCGCAGGAAAAGGGATCTTGCGTTCTGAGCGGGCGATTTCGACGGATGAGTGCACCATCGGTTGGTGGATTGTATCAGGGTGTGTGAGTGTTTCCCATGCTGCGACGAGGAGACTTAGACATGATTGTACGAAAGAGTGGGAAAGTCGTTCTTCGGAGTATTTGATCTCGAGCGTCACACGGTCGTTGGCTTCGACTGTTGACCTGACGAAGAGATCTGGAAAGTCCTTGGTCCAAGACTCAATCATGCGATACGTAAACGTGGCGCCGTGGACATTCATCGTCGAAGTACCATCTAGAGGACCAGGAACATAATTCTGTACAATGGTGCTAAATCTCGTGCAGGAGCGCCATGGTGTGCATTTGCTGACTAGTTCCTGAATACCAAATGTCTCGTAGCGCGCGTGCGATTGGCGCTGCAGTTGAATGCAGTTCATCAGATCGAGGGGCGTACTGTGGCTTGGAGGGAACTGGACACGGACGGGGAGCGTATTTGACATGGGACCTATGATGTCGATGCTGGGCGACTGTGACTGGATTGCCTCGCCAAAGAGGACGTCGTGAGTACTTGAGATGGTGGAGAGGACGATGGCCCATGCTGCTTTGAGAGCTGCGTCGGGTGTCATGCCGTAAGGGGCGAGATGACCTAAAGACGTCGTCTGCTTGAGCGTTCGAATTTCCGATACTGATGCTGGAGGGGTGGGACGTGTGGATGCGATGATCTTGGTCATTTTTGCGTTGTCGAGTTGGCAGTTCCAGTATTCGAGACCTTGTTGGTAAGACACCCTTGAAGCTCGCGTGTAGTCTAGATAAGAAGAGCGGGGAGCGTCGTGAATTGAGTCACCGTCGTAGAGAGACGCGAGATCGTGGATGAGCAGGTGTGCGGATACATCGTCGATTTGAGTCTTGCTGAGGCGAATTACCAACGAACCCTGTGAATCGCCGTTCAGGAATGTGAACTTTGTGACAGGTACTGCAGGATCAAAGGACAAGTTCTGGTTCTCCCTGACGATATTTTGCGTAGCATCGTCGAGAGATTCAGGAGGGCATGAAATTGTCATGAAGGGAGGGGTAAAAGAAGCACAATGGACTTGGTACAGACGATGCTCGTGAGTTACAAACGCTATGTTAAGGATGGCGTGCATCTTTGCAAGAGATCTACACGCTGTTTCGAGACGCGATGGATCAATAGGACCGTTAAAACGAAGCGCAAGACAGACTATGTCGGCACGGGTTCTAAACATGCCCAGCTCAAGGCCCTGGACTTGTTGTGCGGACGCCTCTGCAAAGTCAAGAACGTCAGGGCTCGAGCAGTGAAGTTGCGGCGCGATGACATCCTTGACAAATCTCATATCCAGTTTCTTGGCAGCAAGTGTTTTGATCTTTGTTTGTTTGCGAGTACACGACTCTGACGAGCGACATATCTCTGTGAGACTGGCCTCGCCGAGAAGATCCGTCAGCGAAACGCAAAGACCGGCTTTTCGACACGTAACAACCAATTGAGCAGCGAGGTACTTATTTCCACCGACCGAGAAGAAGCTGCTGGAGCCTTTGATGGCAGAGACGGAAACGCCAATAACGCTCGCCCAGTGTTCGCGCATGGCTTCCTCGGGTCCTGTAAGGGGAAGAGGCTTTTGCGAAAGGACGATGCGCTGGATCTCGCCGGGGTTGGGAACGCGGGACATGTGTAGCACATCGTGTGTTGAAAGATCAGACACCATGCGCTGTAGTTTGCGACGATTGACTTTGAGAGAAGTCGACATGGGAAAGGACCGCACGGGGATAAAGACGGACGGTATACAATGTCTTGGAAGACGATCTCGCGCAGGCAAACTCTCCAGTGCTGTTTCGAACATTTTCTTGGCGATGTACGTCTTTTCCTTTGTTTCGGGACTAAGATCGCGCAGACTTTCATGCTGCTGGAACACTTGAGGTCCAAGTTCGAGGAACGCAGCTAACAAAGGCCCCGAGTCGCGCGTGGTTATTGAGTCTACTACCACGTCGATACTTGTGCCGAGACAGCGCCGCATGAGTTGCTCGACTTGTGCAACGTCGACGTTTGATCCACTGACTTTGACCTCGTCGCGCACACTGGATATAAACTGGACCGTTCCGTCATTGAGGTAGCGCACGCGATGACCTGTTTTTAGATACCGCGCCCGGGGCTTTTCGTCTGCAGACAAAGATGTCTCTGGTGCTGTGAGGGGCTTGTCCAGGGCGAAGCGATGAGGCGTGGCGAGAGGACTGTCAATAGCGAGTTCGCCGATTGCACCAACAGGCATTAGTTTCTTGGGATGATCGGGATTCAAAACCCAGAACCTGCCTGTCACCGGCGGTGAAATGACACCTAGGTCACCGTCTTTGGTGACTTCCGTCACCGAAATACCCAAGGGACAAATATCTGGTGCGCCATACGCAACCAAAACATCATGGTCTTCCAGCCAGGGCATGTACGTATCTGGATCAAGCCTTCTCGTGCGAAAGCACAAGGTCCTTAGACTTGGCACTGAGTCAGGATTGATCTTTCGCGCGAGGACACTCGTCATGTACGACCATGTAACATCCATGCGTGCCATGGCACTGGATACATCGTGCGCTCTATCGTGGGGATGAGGAACACAGACGCATCCGCCGTGAACGAGGGTGCCGAGGATTTCTACAAGGGAAATGTCGACGTTGAAGGCTGAGAGCTGCAGAACTCGACTCTCGCTGTTGAGTTTGAAGGGGTGAGCTTGGGCGATGAAGGTGGACAGGAGAGAAGCATGGGTGAAGAAGATACTTCTGGACTTCTTGGGAGTGACGAAGATGCATGCTGCGTGATCGGGGGAAGCGTCTTGGCCGATGGCTGATACGTAAGGTGTAAGCATGGCGAAGAATGTGTCGTTGACGATAACCAGGTTAATAGCCAGGGTGCTGAGATCCTTCCAAGCAGTCTCTGTAGCAAGAACGACGTGCGGGTTGAGGTAGTCGATGGTTGACTTTACAGTCGCAGGGTCTTGACAATCAAGCGGTGCGAAGCTAGCGCCTGCTTGAAGGACGGCGAGGAGGATCACCGGCGCCCAGTGGTTCTTCTCCAAAACCACAGGGACGACAGTTCCAGGTCCAACACCAAGATTGACGAGATACTGCTTGAGTCGCTGCACAAGAGTTGCAAGCTGAACATAAGTAATGTCGCCGTCCCAAGAGCACACGGCCGGAGCGTTTGGCCTGGTGAGACTGTGCTGGAGAATAACATCGTGTAAACAAGCAGAGACTTTTTGTGACTGTTGAACGAATTCCCAGTCTTGCACAACGAGGGAAGCGTAGTCCTTGTCTGTAAGAAGATCTACCTCGGCGATGGCTTCGTCAGGACTGTTAAGAATGTGAGACAGCGCTGCGTGGAAACTACTCATTACGCTTTGAACCTGCGACGGCGAGAGTCGCGACGTCAAATCCCCGCGAAGGCGCTCACCGATGAACATCAGCGTAAGACTGACATCGCAATCCGTCTTGCGGCCAGACGTAACGAGTGTCGCTGTCAACTCATCGCCTGTGTCAAGTTGCTCAGGCGCTTGAAAGTAAAGACAAGTGTTGAAGAGAGTTTTCTCCTTAAGACCTAGTGCATGTTGAATCTCTGCCAATGTGATATTATCGTGTTTATTTGCGTTGGTGAAAGTTTCGCTGATTGAGATGAGACATTCTCCTAAAGATTGTGAAGCAGGAAGATCTGCAAAGCAAGGTAAAAGCGTGGCAAAGCTTCCCACCAGAGACGTGATTCCACAGAGGAGTTGTTCGTCGCGCGCGTTGAATTGGTATCCGAAGGTGATATTCTCTGTACCTACAAATGCACGCAGGACGAGAGCCCAAGCAAGTTGGAATACAGCTTCTGCAGCAACATTGTTCTGCTGACAGAAGAACTCAATCTGAGTTCGTGAGATGTTAAAGTCGAAGGGAGATGTGTGAGAGGTATCGTTCCCAGCTGGTGATAAGGAAGGGAAGATGCATGGTTTTGCATTGGAGAGGCTTGTTTTCCAAACTTCGAGACTGTAGGCTACATCGATGGAGGAGACTTGATGAAGATATGTGTTGTGCAGGGAGGAGTTGTCTTGAGGGTTTTGTGAAGAGAAAACGCGTGTTAGTTCTGCTATTAGAAGATGAAGACTCGGTAGCTATGGGCATAATCATTAGCATTCTTCATATAACGGCCAGCGAGTTGGAAAGGTTAGCCCCTAAATTTTAGGATACAAAAAAACAATAAGAGTTTAGTCCAGAGAGCATAAACCGACTGACTAATTTCGTCTCTTATGCTTCCAGTGACTAACTTTCCTAACACCCTAAGGAATAGTCTGAGGAAACTTACATCGCAGAGTGCCTGGCTTGCATCAAATCTGATAATCATCCTCATAGGATTATAACACACTGCCAAACGATGTCTCGGTTCTCCAAATGGGGTATTCATCGCTGGCAAAGTAACCACAGCCTCATCAGGATCTGTCGTTTCGATAAACAGAATACTCGGTGATATCTTTCTGAGAACGGCTTGGTCGAATAGCCCCTCTCGGGAAACAGCATCGATGAAAATACTCCTTAGAGCAGGTGTGTTGGACACGATGACTTCCCACGCTTCACACAACCGAGTGATATCGATAGGGAGTTGAAGAGCAGTCATCTCATAAACGGCATGGCAGTGATACGATCCTATGTTTTGGGCTTGTGCGATAAGGATTTCCTGCTGGGCTGGTGTGACGGGATATATCGTCTCGATATCCTTGACGTTGACTCGTCGGTCTGAACAGAGACGGCTGAGAGACTGGTAACTCGTTTGGAGGAGAGGAATGTCTGAGAGTGTGAGTTGAGGCTCGTGAGCTTGAAGTCTTGCGATGGCGTCGAGGACACGGTGCTCAAAGGTTCGAATCCAAGTTTGGATTTTATCCTGGTATCTGCACGTGTTGTTGAAAACAATGTCGATTTGAGCGCCAGATGTATCCAACGCAGCCGAGATATCGAATAGGGCGATTCGTCCAATATTAGGTCCTGCATTGCTCTTGAGACCTGCTATTTGGTCTTGGGCTGCGACTGGTTCGAACAAGCCATTCTGGCGCTGTAGCTGTTTCGCTGTATCGATCAATCTAAAGACGATTTCGAGGGGGATATTCGCAGCTGAACCTTGACTAGTTGCGAATTCAGACGTAAAGAATGGAACGCCACATCTCGGAATGGCCCTGCGCGTATCCTTGATCAGAGTAATAGCCTGAATTAGATCCGTTTCTGAATCGATGGACACGCCAATCGGACATAAGGAAGCGAGCCATCCAGCGGTTTCTAAAATGTTAAACTCACTCTCTGCGCCACCTCGTCCGTTTTCTCGCTTCCACAACGTCGGTAGACTCCTCTCGGGGAATACTTGACAGAAGGATAGTAGCAGCGCGGCCAAAAAGACATCAGAAACATCTGTTCTCAAAACTTGAGCGGACGCTGACTCGAGAGAATACGCCTGCTCGGGTGAGAGATAAAATGATAGGCGTGATGAGTTTCCGACAGTGTTGAACTCTTGCGTGAGAGCCCAGTAGTCCAAATTGGCGGAAGACACTTCAAAGGGAAGTGTTGGCTCGAATAGCCTCTGCGCCATTTGTCGACCCTGGTACTTGATCCAATACTTGAACGATGCCGATCCTTCAGACAGAAGCGTGCCTTTTTGAAGTAACTCGTCCAAGTCGCTCAGCACAATCTTCCACGATGCATCATCCAGAGCCAATTGGTGCGCTGCGAGGTACAGCATTTGTCTCTCCTGGTTGTGAATGTACATTGCGGCAAAAACAGGTCCATCGGTAGGGTTGATGCTCATTTCCATGTCGTTAACCAAGGCGCGTATCTCATCCTCAGTGACATCAACGTGGTGGGTAAGACGATAGGAACTCGGCGCCGCTGGGAAGATACACTGCTCCCATTGTCCTTCGGTCTGCCGGAATCTGACTCTGAGCATAGAATGTCTTGCCACGACGGCTTCAATCGCAGCGTCCACATCAGATGGTTCCGCACCGCCTTGAACATTGAGTATTATACTCTTGGTCCATGTTCCCTCAATTGAGCCGTTGTTGTTACCCTGAAGGTAAAGCTGCTGCATGGGCGAAAGAGCAAAACCCTCCAAATCATCGATACTCGTTGTTGCAAGCGTGCTTCTCCTCCTCGTAACGACACGATTCCGCCGCACGGGAATCTGCAGCTTCATGACCTCCTTGTAAGTAAGCGAATCCATATTCTGCACCCATGTTTGCAGCGCCCTCTTGTCGTTTGTGGCGCAACTCTGGTCAATTGGGATCCAGATCTGGGGGCCGTGTTCCATACGCAGACGAGAAATCTGCGATTTTGCGAGATGGGACTCGATAGATGATAGAGTAATATGATTGCTGCTGCTGCTGCCGTTGTTGTTGGGCGAAAAGCCAGAGACAGAGTCGATCCTAATAAGAGCCACCGATTGACCGTCAAATGGGCCTGCCCTGGGGGTAAGAACCATGCAACAGTAGCAGGCTAGGCCTGTAGACTCAGTGCTGACGCTGGGAAATGATAGCCGTAAGCTCGACAAATTAGACTCCACTGCGTCTTCCCCTGCAGCCCTACCGCCGCTTCTTCTGTCTCCCTGCGCATCCTCCAGCAACAACTCATCACTGGAGTAGGAAGCGGAATATGTGACTCCCGAGTCGCTGCTGCTGCCGCTGCCGCTACTACTCCCCTGTGAGTGTGAGGACGAGAAACTCAACCCACGCGGCGTGATGCGCGTCTGTAGCTCGGCTAGAGTAGGACAGGCTAGGATGTCTTTGCCGCTCACATCCAGACCCTTGCTTCGACAAGCGAGACAGACTTGTTGCGCTGAGTCTTGGTCGCCGCCTAATTCGGAGAAGGAGTCGAAGAGAAGGATATCGTCGAGGGGGATGGAGAGGGTTGAGGCGATTGCTTGGATGAGATGGTCTTGAGGTTGAGAGGGAAAATCGAGATTTGTCATCAGCTTGAGCCTTGGGAGATTTTGATGTTGAGGCATCTTTGAAACGCTGAATATGATATGATATCCAGCAATATTGATACTGCTGATGGATATTGATACTGTTGGTGGTTAATGCATGCTGCGTATACAAATTAATCGTACATGGGCAATAGTTAATCATAAAATTAATCAATACATGGTACTATACCAAAGTCCCAATTCTCCTCAAAACAAACGAGCGCCATGATCCTTTTAAACCAGACCATCATTAATGACATCTCCCTGCATCCATGGTCACCGGGTTCATCTCCTCTCCGAATTCATTCATTCAATCCTCCCATCGTTCAAGTTCTCAAAATCTTGAATCCTGAATCCTGGCGCAGCCCATCCCGTTAGCCCCCATCAGCTCCTCCTGCTCCTTCGCAACCAATAGCAAAAGACACTCGTACAGGGTACCCCAGAGAATGCCCAGACCGTAAAGAGGAGTGAGGTACTGGTGACAGTTGAAGATCAGACTCGAGAGCGAATGGAGAGGCTCGCTGGGTCATCCTTCAGTTGGGAGATGACGTGCCATCAAGATAAACATGCGTGTCTTTGACATATTCTTGTTTTCGTTTCATCTTGGCTGTGAATCATTGATTCGTAACAGGCAGTCTATTGTAGCAGATACTCAATGATATTGGATCTAGGTACTGTGGCTTGAAGGACTTACTTGTCTAATTATTTCCTCGGATATCTGATATTGATCTAGAGATAAGGTAAACCTGAAACAAATAAATATAGCAGCATCTCGAGGCTGATTTCTTCCCACAGCCACAACCATAATCGGACTTGGGTAGTCCAAATCCGGACCCCAGTCTTGACCATCAATCCCAGCGCTTCAAAGTCTTGGCCAACGGCAACACAACACAAGACAACACATCCATGATCAGGAAGGATCAGGGTTTACCGGTTTCTCCTTTTTTTTGCAATTGTAAGCACTCTCAACACTTCTGGTGATCCTCCCCTTGCGTCTAGTATTAAGCCACGGCAAGCTAAGTGCGTCTTGTTTTCCCTACAGTAGACAGACAGCCTTGGGATGCAAAAATAAATGACCCAAGAGTCTTCTCTAAAGTAGTATAAGCTGACTTAATAATTCCGTTCCTCATGTTTTAGTAGACTGGTTTTCTAATACTCCAAGGGCAAGCTAAGCAACACCAACACTTAACACCAGCATGTCACTCGCTCAAAGTGAAAGTGCAGAGTTTTCTCTTGACACAACAAGCTGCAAAGTCAACGTCTTAATCAAAGCAGATCAACAAATGTCAAGTCATACAACGGCAGCATCCAGCCCAAATCAACTCATCGCCCCCAATCCTCCATCGCCAAACCTTCAACCCCAGCATATAGCTTGCCAGGCGGTCCCTCCTCCGGGCTAACCAACGAGTAGCAGTCTGCCTCGTAAACATCACAAACCTTCTTAGAAAACACAGACACACATATAGTAAACAGCCCCATATCAACAAGCGAGGCGGCAGTGCATAACAAAGCTTAGCATGGAGAAAATGCAGTGCAGGTCTGGCACAGCAATTATCCGAAATTGCGTTCTTCTCTATTAAGTTTCTCGTCAAAACCGTCCCCCTGGACTAATAGAACTCCTTACTTTAAGAGCTAATAAACTTACTCGGGAAAGGAAAGTGAAAAAGACGGAATCAAAAGCACAACAACCATCAGATAAGAAACATCCAGCTTAAGGAATACTAAAAACACCAGTAGACAGTTCAGTGTTGATTCACAAATCTCCAAGCTTCAGCAATGGCCACATCCTTAGGTATCCGGGACCACGGGACGTCCCCTCGGCTACAAGCGAAATAAGGCTACAAGCGAGATTAACTAGACACCTTTTCTTACGGGTACCTCTTTAGTGCTCACTCGTCTGCTCGCAAAGTCAAGTCCGAGGCTTGGCTTTTAGGAGCAAGTCAGGAACAAACTCCTACCGTTCCATAGGTTCAAGTAAAAGCAAAACAGTTCTTGATATATTTACAGGGATGCATTCTGACAAATCAAAGCAGATGCTATGGAATGAATTACCTGTTCAATACGCAAACATGGACAACTCCCAACCATTTTAACAACACCGCTCTAGCACCAACTCTAAATACAAATCTGCCGTTGACCTTATCACAAATTTTTATACTATATCTGTCAAGACGACAATCTTCTATGTCAATGCAATCGGGGTATATAAAAAAAGTCTTCATTTCCAGGTTCAGTTCCCAATACAAACAACGCACGCTCAAAGCATTTTACCATTTTACATTGCGCCAAATCATCTCATCATGAAGCCAGAGGTTAACCGGCTAGTGGAATTCTCCAACTCGAGGACCAAAGTAGTCGCTGCCCTCCAGAGGCTGAAGGGGACAAGCGTCATCTTCGCATCCAACGTAGCCAACTGTGTTGCCCCACCACTTGAATTCGGTGCCTTCAAGCTGGAGGGAGAAGAAGATGATGATGCCTGCAATGGCAATGCCACAAGACCAAGCGGCTGAGAGCACAAAGTTGTACTGCAGAGTGTTAGTAATGCCCTCAATCAACGCGAAACACGACATCAACTTACTTTAGACCACAAGCCAAGGTATCGCGACTTGAGATAAATCCAGGAAAAGTATGCAATAGGCACTGAGGGCCAGACATATGACATGTTGTAAGGAGCCCAAACAATGCCTCCGTACATGATGGCCACGGGGTGAATCTGTCGGGTCCAGGTCCAGTGGGGGAACCTCTTGTTGATCAACCAGACAGCAAGCACAACCACCACACCCAATGGGAAACCGATCAACACCTCGGTGTAGAGTCCGTTCTTTCCGAAAATCTTGCTAGGTCCGACGGTACCCCAAAGGACAGAGGCAGTGAAGAAAGTGTTGACGCTGGGACATGTCATCTTCCATCGGGCATCTTCGGTGCAGACACCAGGAATTTGAGTCATTTGGAAGTTGAGAACACCAACGCAAACAAAGGTGCTGATAAAGGTGGCAATGATCTGGGCGAAAAAGGTGTGTCGAGGGGGAATCTTGACATAGTGAGCAAGCTTGAGATCATTAGAGAACATGACAGCGTGAGCACAAGTAACATAGCCGAAAGACTTGAAATAGTTCATAGCCAATGCGTTGCCCTCAACGAAAGATCCTCCGATAAACTCGGCAAGGACAGTCAGAGTAACCTCGATACCAGTCATGGCCTTGATGATTCCAACGGGAATGACAAAGACGAGACAAAGGGCGAGACCGTAAAAGATTACACCAGGTGAAGTGTGAGTGTCCCAACCAGCGATACCAGAAACACCAAATGCCATAGCGCAAAGGAGGCAGACCATGTACCACCACTCGGGAACTTCACGGTACGCCTTCATGAGACGGGTGTGGACGTCAAGATCGTGAACCTCCTCGGAACGCTTCGACTTCTTCCTCATGCTGTTGAATAGACCCTTGAAACCGGTGACGATCTCGCGACGATGGAACAAAAGGGCGTAGGTGAGAGTCGAAGTGTAGATACCAAAGAAGAAAATGTAGATAACAACGTTGCCAGCACCGAGGAAGGGGGGCGAATAGTCCTCATACTTGTCCGAGTCAAATAGACCACGATCGTTGATGGCTCGAGTGACGTTGTACAGCTGGCCCCAGCGGTCATAGACACGGTTACTGTTGATAGGAAGGTACCCAGTGTTGTAGATGTTGGAGTACCAGAGACCAAGAACCACCCACATGGAGATGAAAGCGCCAACGAATCGGTTGAAAGTACTGAAGAATGGAACCATGAGAGGATCGGCAGAGTCCCACAGAAGAACGTTCCAATCCCAGGTAGGGAATGGGTTAATGCCAAGACCGTTGTTGAAACCAGTAATGGTGTTGAGATCACGGTTGTAGGGGTCAATCCAGGACATCCAGCTAAAGTTGGAGAGCGAGGTCCAGATGTAGTTGGGGAACCAGAACCACACGAACATGGCGCCAAACATGACATAGAAGAACTTGATGCGAGAAACGCGCCAGATCTTGGCAAAGGGTCCCTGTACCGGGGAGTTGTTATCAGTGTGGAAAGCCGAGTTGAGCGCAATAGTGACCAGGGAAGCGGGCCAAACGCAGTAGGAGGGATAAACGAGGAAGCGACGGCAGACGCCAGCCATTCCGTAGCCGATAAAGTTGGTACTCAACGCAATCAGAATCTGGTACGCAAAGTGGGAAGCATATGGCTGGTTGAAGTACTGGGGGAGGTATTGAACCCAGATGATCAAGTTGGTGTATGGGGTGTTGTATGCAACGTTGGCCATGATTGTAATAAGCATATGCTCCTTTTTAGAAAAGGGACCTGGGTTGAGAGAATGGCGCACTCCAAAGAGGGTAATACCATAGTCAGGAAGCCATCTTTCGCAACCTTTGCCAATCGGGTATGAGAGCAGCTGAGCGACGTTGGCCATGATTCGGATGGCAGGCTGGCGGATATCGAAGAGCTGGTTGGTGAAAGCCAAAAGCATCGAGAAGATGAGGCCGATTGCCCAACTTCGGATGGTTGAAGAAGGAATGGACGTGTCATCCTTGTTCTCGACAACGGCGCGAACTTCGGCGTATGGACTGTTGTTGGTAATGAGAGCGGCCTCGAGCTTCATCTCCTGTACCAAGTTCTCGTGTTTCTCGGGGTTCGTAAATAATTCGTCGTTTTCGAGGAATGCCTTGATCTTTTGGATGACGGTGAGCGGAAAGTTGGGGTCCTTTTCGTGAATGCGGTAGACGCGAGCCATTATGTGGCGCACATCTTCGAGTGTGTACTTTGACGCGAGCTCGCGAGCCTCGAGCAAGTCGTCTTCGGTGACGTGAAGGTCCTGCTCGGTGGTGTGGTAATCGCGCATGTCATCCTGATCGTAGGAAAAGGACTGTTGGTGGCCTATGTGTCAGTCTGATTGATCTTCAGTGAAGGCGTAGGATGTTTATGAATGATGCAAAGTAGCGCAACGCAGTGCAACTTACCTCGTCATACTCGGACGCTGAATCGCCGGCGATGGGAAGTTGAGTCGGGGGCAGCGGCTCAAGAGGAATCTCTTGAGCCTCGGAAGACGAAAGCCTCTTCTCGTTGTCGGCCATGGCCAAGGGGCCTCTTTCAGGCGATGGAACGTTCTATTCCTCCAGTTTCACTACCCGTGATAAAGTCCCTCGACCTGTGGTCGCTCTTTCTGCGTCTTTGTCCGATTGCGCTGAAGTAATTGATGGGAGGTGTTGGTGGTGGCCAAGCGACGGATAGTGATGGAGTAATTCGAATCGCGTCAATCGGGTCGAGACAGGCTCAAGGTATTCGTGATGGCAGCTGTGTTGGTTGACAAGAACAAGAGAGCGACAATGGCGCGAGGGAAAACGGGTTCCCGGTAGAGAGTACGAGGAGCGTAACGACGGAGGAAGCCGGTGGTTGAGTACGGTCCTGGTTACCACTGAGTGCGTGAGTGGTCAGGACAAATCGAATCGAGACGAGGCGAGTCCAGTCGAGTCGAGTCTAGACAGAATCGGTTGTACAGAGAGCACTGTACAGTGCTGTAGTGTAGGTAGGTACGCGTGCGTGGCGCAGCCGTCGGAGAAGTGGAATTACTCTTGTCTCAAGTTATCGTGTCGCAAAGAAAGAAAGCAGAATGGTGTTGAGTGAGGACTGGGAGGAGAAGAAAAGAGGAGGAGGAGGAAGGGATCGGAGTCCGGCAAGGACGAGTTGGAGTCGAGTTGAGACGATACGAGACGGAGAATGGACAAAAGAGAAGGAGAAATGACGGGTAATGGGTAATGCAGAGGAAGGTAGGTACCAAGGTAAGATGCCTCCACTGAGGCGCCTGCCTGCCTGCCTCTACCGGTATACTGTACTGTACGAGCTGGCTTTAGTTACTCACAGTGAGTGGCAGGCCCTTTTCTGGCCTTTGGTACAACACGACAGGTTAGGTCAGGATTTTCTATGGAGAAGGACCTGGAGAATTAGCGGGTATTATTGGTCAGAGTTAAACTTGGGGGGCTTGGGGGGAACTTGGGAAGGAACAAGAATGCCCCCCAAAAAAAGGCTCGGGCTCGGAACTAGGGAGCCGGTAGTCCAAAAACAAGCAACCCAACGGCAAAGACGGCAGGTTTTGTTGCCGCGGGAGTTACAGTGAGTACTAATCTACAGTGTAATGTATGTATCTCTCTAGTAAATAGGTACAGGTAACCCTGAAGGTCAATTTTAATTCATTTTCTAGAGGGAGAACTACCGTAAACCACAGGATTAAATACTGCCAAGATATACTACAAGTTACATGCCGTACATCATCTTGTCAACTTCTTATACCACTTCCTTGTTGTCCTTTATACTTGGCAGCTGCTACGAATAAGGCGACGGGAATCAGTCACTGCCCGCTCATACATGTACAGTACATAGTACGTACAATACCCCTTTTGGTCCCCTTCTCCATGTCTTGGCATTATTGTCAAAGTGGGACAAACCTGAACAGCCACCACCACTACGGTCAGTCCGGTTGATATCCCCAGTTTCCAGACTCTAATTCAGCAAATTATTAATAGATTGAACTTGCCAGACAATATTTACTCTCTTTACTTACTGTCGATTATATAAATATCCACGGATATCTATCCCCCTTCTTCTGTCCTCTCTTTGTCTGCTACCTACAATCAAGGACTACCTTCGGGCTGTAGATAGTCCCCGGTACGTACCAATGCTCGGAAGTGACGGCACGGCTACCGGCCTGTCTCGTCTCGGCGCTGTCCTTTTTCCTTTTGCTCAAACCCCAAGGCCGATTATCCGGGCTCTCTTAAGCCACTCACTCTTAAATCCAAATGTAGATACAGTACAGTCCCAGCCAGAGTAACTTTACTTGCAATTCTCTCCCACTTTTGTAACGTCAACGAAACATCTCCTCCAATCCTCATTGGCTACCCCGGACTATCCTACGAATTGACCTTTGCTTTGATCGTCAACCAACTCAAAAAGGAACATGCAATGATACGGTTATCGGCACAACTTGCAGTAAAATAATTGAAATCCACTATCGGGCTTCAATTGTTTGTTGTCTTTGCTTCGTGTTGACTTGTTCGTGGCGTATTATCCGTATTATCTGAGGTTCTATTGACATGTTCTGCCAACCTGCGCGACCATTAATTACCTTGTAACAACACACCAAGAACCATCTGCCATGAATTGACGTCTTGGCAATTATCAGCCGAGACCTAGCTGTAGATCTAGCAGGCATTAATCTGTGCCGCACTGTACTGCAGTCTGTACAGATTACAATATCTCTCCCTTCTTAGTCAGGTGGTATAGGGTGGCTGATTTGACTACAACGGATTGGATTGAGTGATCGCTCCAACTTGATAAATTTGACAATATAAATAGACTAAGAGGAAACTGAGCGAGGCATTGGATTTTGTAACATCTCAAAACAAAGTACTATCACGTGGCGAGAAATAAAACAGAAACCAACTTATGCTTAAAAATATGAAACTGGAGATGATTAGGCACTCTTAAATTCATATCTGGCCTTGCATTTGAACATCTGCGGTGAGAGGTCAATAGCAACTTCATACTTTGCTTCGCCAAATCACTCGAATCTTGGAAGCATGAAGTATCATATAAGTTGCAACATTAATCTACATAGTCTATAGTCCATATCAATCTATTACCCATACCAAGAGAAAAAAGAGACTCAAGCACCACCAACTCCTCTAGGAAACATCCACACAAACACTGTTGTTTTACAAAGACTTCAAAATACCATCAACATCAGCAAATGACAACTCCCTATAAGTATCATACCAAACTTTATCAGCAAAAGCTTGGCCCTCCTTGGTATGCAAAAACTTGGTGTAGCTAAAAGAACCAATGTTAGTCTTCCATCCTTTCAACACAAGAAATGATGTTTGTACTCACTGGTGAATCCTCCAATCCATGATATAAGACCCATGGCTCTCCTTACCCATCACAACACCCGCCTGAATAAGAGTACTAGCACCCTGATCCAAGTTCCGCGCAAGAAGCCATCCTACTAGAGTGCCAATAGACCGAATCACAACGTTGCCCTGCTGCATAAGACTAGTGTTTCTCACCAAGCCTGGATCAACGAGGTTGACGACCACATCGTCGGGGCTCAGACGCTCAACAAGTTTGTAAATCCAAAAGTGCGCCAGGGCTTTGTGCTTGGCGTACGAGGGCATGGGGTTCACGCCACCAGAGAAATAGGCCTCGTTGTCGTAGTACGCCAGAACATTATCGTCGTTGGCGTTGGGGAATTCGGCGGTTAGGGATGTTCCCGAATTGACAATTGTCAAGTGTCCCGGTTGGCCAGCGGGAGCTTTTTGTTTGAGTGTGGGGAGGAGAAGAGTTGCGAGAAGAACGGTGGAGAGATAGTTGACCTGGAAAGAAGACTCGTGGCCTTCAGGACTAAGCTCGAATCTGGTCCACTGAGACCCAGCGTTCAAGATGGCGACATCGATACGGTCGAGAGTCTTGCACTTGTTTGCAAAGTCTTGGACGCTCTTGTGTGAGAGCATGTCGACTTGCCAGACGAGAATCTCAGCCTTGGAGTACTGAGTGCGAAGTTGTGCAGCAGCGGATTCGCCCTTTGAGGTAGATCGTACAGCGATGATGAGACGCTTGAGGTTGAGAGAGAGGAGTTTCTCTGCTGTAGCGTATCCAATGCCTGTGTTTGCGCCGGTGATGATGATGGTACTTTCTGAGAGGGAGAGGTTCTTGGGCAAGGGAACAGGTTTGGTGAATTGTGACTTGAGGAAGCGGAAGTCATCCGCCACGAGATCAAGAGATTTGGGAGCCATTTTGTTATTAGTTGTGAGAAGTAAACTGTATCAGAGCGTGATGACAGTAGTATTGTTGAAGTAGTGTTTGTATATGGGTTGTGAGAGTTGATGATTGTACGGATGTATCGGATATTCTCAACAACGCAGAGATTGGATTCTTTTATGTCTTTTACGACCAAGCAGTAGAGTAACAGAATAATTAAACATGATGTTAGTAAACCCCAAAAAAAGGAAAACAATTTAGCAAAGCTGTTAAGTCCGAGTTGTTACGCGCAGTATCGTCATGGATCCATTACAAGCCCTTTGGAGTTTTCGGACAAGCTTCAACCCCGAAGCCAGCGATTAGCGAGACAAAGCAAAACACTGGCAGGAGAAGAAAAAAAAGACACTTGACCCAAAAGAGGTATCAACGTTGAAGAAAGAATAAACCGCTGTACATTCTGTAGTCTTGACTGGTCTACAAATGCTCGGGTTATTCTGTCAATTCAGGGAGGATCGGCATTAGTGCTTATCCCCATGATAGCAACACTAAACCTCAAAGTCTAACCTGAATAGGAAAACAATCGTGTACTTGGTGTGGATATTGAGGATCATGCTGACTGACTGTCAGTCTGTCTGTCACTGTCGCTAATACCGAGTCTCTGGAACAGATTGTTTTCCGTAAAGAGGAAACAGTCACTTTCTCATCTTGAAACTTTTCTCTTCCTCTCTCTCATCCCTCAAGCCCTATTTTACTCTCTAAACTCCGATCTCATCATGCTAGAACCCTTCTTTGCTCCGCCTATTTCATCGCTTGACCCGCAGCCACTTCCCACCAAGACAAAGCCACGAGTTCGCAGGACGGGTCCTCGTCAACAGGGTCGTGAGTTATTAATAATGAACCACTTAATTATAAGATGTACCTGACTAAAAACATGCTTAGCTAAAAAGTTTGAGTTTGTTTCTTCGGGTCCTGTGGGTAAACCTGCGCCTGAGTCTCGAAAGTTCATTCGTAGTCATGTCATGCGCGGCAAGAATACTAAGAAACGCCCCCCTACAACGCATTTAAGTGATGATTCCAACCGAGAAGATACTGAACAGATCCATCGTCCTGCGCCGCTGGTCGTTACTAGCTTCACAGAGGACTCTTTATGGACTGTCGGACATACCTACCCCCGTGGAGACAGAGCTTGGGTTGAGTCACCGTCTCTTATCGCCCATCTAGTCAGACCTCCATCAGATCTAGAACTATTCACATTCGCTACTCCAATCGACCAAAGCTCTCGATATCTCATCTACAGATGTAAGGCTCCGGTCGTCACACCTAACTATCCATACTAAGACTCATCTTTACAGTTCTGACCACCATCAAAGAGACCCTCTACCCAGCAGAATGGTGTTTCGACTCCGATCTCCAAAAGGCATGCTGGTTCCACTGGCTTCTCGAAGACCCAGCCTACCTGCACTGCGTGTGCTTCATGGTCAGCGCCTTCCAAGACCTCGTCAAGATGCAGCTTACTCGAGGCCGTGGTAAATACGACGATGGCTGGAGCGGAGAATTTTCTCTTTCAACGAGGAACAGGCTGCGGCATACTATCAAGCTATTGCAGGACAAGCTGCAAGACCCGAAAAAGCAGGTGGATGATACTACGACTGCTACTATTATATCGCTGGCTATGATGGCTGATGCTATGGAGGATACCCAGGCCTTTGAGGCGCATTCTAATGGGCTGAGAAGGATTGTGAGGATGAGAGGTGGGTTACAAGGATATACACATAATCGACAGCTGCAGATCAAGCTGTGTCGGTAAGTTACCATTGACTCAAGACTGTGTGCAGTTACTGATTGTCAAAGCGTTGATCTTGGATGGTCCATCAAGAACGGTTGCAAACCCGAAATCTACAACGGAAGACCAGCCTGGGAACCCCTTCTCGAAGCCTTTGGAACCGTCGCCTCTTCCTTCGAGATCCAACAGCCCTCACTAAACTTCATGAACATCTATTACACCTGGGACTGGCGCCTTCAAAACGCCTTCAAAGACCTCCGCGACTTTTCTGCTCTAGCAAACAGACTCTCCCCCACTGCTCAGAAACTCAAGCCGGAAGCCTTCCAAGAGATCATGCTATCGATCCAGTACAGACTATTGCAGCTTGACTTCTCCTCCGACCCAAATCCCATACAAGAAGCCCTTCGCATCGGTCTTCTAGCCTATGAATCCACCATCTTTCTACAGATACAGGGGACGAAGTTGAAATCGGACTCCTTCAAGCTTCAGATGCGGGAGGCTATACAGGGGATACCGGTGCAGGGCGAGGCGACTGCGAACGTCAAGCTTTGGCTTCTACTTGTTGGATCGATGATGGTGTTTGGTGGGGGCGAGGAATGGCTTGTGCAGTCTATCAGGAGTCTGGCGGGGAAACAGAATTGGGAAGAGGTGAGGGAGCGTGTGAGGGAGATTATGTGGATTGATGTTATTCATGATGTACCTGGTCGACAGGCGTATCAAGCTGCGCAAGCTTGTGATTGATAAGATGAGAATGAGAATGAGCAGGCTTTGCAACCCACTGTCCACCATCTACATACTACACTGGGATCGTCATTGCCTTTGCTGAGTGCCTGATAGACTACCCTACAACTCAGGGTTCATACATTGACCATGCCAGTAGACCGGCTCATACATCCTATATAAGACTTTCAATATGATAATGCTTCCACCTGGGGCACTAGCAGTCTGTATTTCACTTGTCCCGCGTAAAATCTCCCAGTCTTCATACGCCTTGTCTCCCCCAGTATGCTTACTCAAAATACATCCCTGTCCCTCCCTCCCTTTAGCCTCGTTAATGTCCTCCTCGCCAACTTCCTGAGGGAAGAATCTGCACTTCACAGTGATAGTTCTCAGAGGAAAAATTATGCCAAGAGTGTAGCTCTCCTACAAGACCAATAGTCGGCATCATCGCAGCCCCCTCAAGTTCTCCACCAACGAACTCGACCCTCTGACCAATGCCCTCATACACGTGTGACACCTGATTGTTCCTGGCTCCTACGTGAATCTGATTTGGGTTCTCGGTGCGCATCTCAATACCAGAACGACATCTGAGTGGATTACCAACAAACCGCTGGCCCCCGTTTTTGTAGGTGATGTGCGCCCCCAAGAAGCTGGAGTCGTAACCTTCCTGGAAGACGCAGACACATGCTATATCCTCTAGAGGAGCCCAAGACCAGATCGGGCCATCTGAATTGGATGATGTATTTAGGTGCGGGATTGGAGGGCCGATTCTTGCGAGCTCGAATGCTTCGTGATCCGGGGACGGGTTGCTTTTTGGATAGATGGTGACTACCTCAGACTTCTCGGGCGTGAAAACCGGGGGCTCCGAATCACCTTCGGGACCGTAGCAGAAGATAGCTTGGGGGGCTTCGCTGAAGGCTTTTATCTCGATAGATCCTCTGGCTTGCCTCCCGAGATGGATGATACCTGACAGTTCAGTCTTGACCTGATGAACAGTTAGATAGAAGTACGGTGTGAAAGAGAGAAGACTATATACCACTGCACTACAGACCCTATCGTGGTGTCGTAACTGCATCCATAATATCCTATCGTTAGGTGCCAGCGGCATATACGCCGCCTCCCGGTGGCTTTCCTGTTTAAGCGCAAAGGGGTTGTCGTGAGCAGTGGCAAAAACCTTGTGCTCAGGAAAGGGAAAGGCAAAGGTCAGACCACAAACGCCGTCGAGACTGATGGTCTTGATCGTGCTGTGAGGATACATCATTTTTGTAATGCTGCAACTTTGGCGATCCGAATGACCTGAAAGAAAACCAATAGGGCGCCTATACGGTCCGGGCAGGTACATCATAGGGGGTGACAGGATGTCCCAAACGGGAGTGATGTGACGCCAGGGATCACAGGAACTCCAGGACCAGAGGCAGCATGTTCCGTCCTAGATATATCACTATTCAGCTTCCGAGCAATACATTTGTTGAAGTGAACTTACTTTGAAGTCGGCGATGATAGCCTCGCAACGGTCAAGCTCGAGTACGATGAACCTTCGGAAGGGGTGCTTCGCCATGCATATCCTTGGGGACGAGAGCTGTTCGATCTGATACAATCCTCTCTTGTCAAACGTGATACGTACAAGCCTAGAGCTAGTCGTGCTTGATGGAAGGACTGGTGAATCAGTTCCACGCGTCCACTGTACAACATGACCAAGACGAACAGATAGCCTCCTGGTCCTTGGCATAGTCATTAGACGGCATCGAAAGTCCACAGCCTTTACCCGTTCCCAAAATGGCGCGTCTTGGCAGTACGATTGAATGCGTCGTAGAGTTTCCAGTGGAAGGTTACCAAGAGGCAGTCCGAGTCTGTGGCCCATAATGGATATGGAATCGTAACAGAAGTCTGGGACGTCAGGCATGGCCCGAAGTACCTTTGCATCGACAAATCTAATGCTTTCACTGTCCATACAAGCCAAGGCTCTTCCCAGACGATCTATCCTCTTCGGAGATACACCAGTTCCGTTAATATCTGCAAAGCATCTTCGATGCAGGACTAGATATCCAAGTGATGGACATGAATCTGCCCTGCCACACAAGCAGCCATTCCTGCACATATATATAGAGGTACGGGTTTCATCAGTCTCATTCCAAAGGAACTTCCAGGTGCCTTGGGGAAAGTCTTTGCAATGCAACACAACAGGTGGCTCTCTCAGCATCCAACTCAAACGATTGGGACCACTTTTTGCGTTTCCCCCCCATTTCTTCCCGTGGCAATAGGCGCATTCTTCCTGGTATTTGAAGTGCTTCGATCCTGTGCAATATAGCTTTTCATCAGGGCCTAGTGGGAGGTAAAACGAAGTCATTTTGTGGTGATGGGTGAGATTGAACAAGGTCGTAGAGGGCCGAAGGAAGAGTGGAAGAGTGGAAGAGTGAAGGGGGAAAGCAAAAGGATGGAAAGAAGAAAGAGTTTGGGATGGGATGAGTCGGCAGCTTATATATCTCTATCTTGGTAGAGTTTTAGTAAGTACGGAACATCTACAAGAAGCTTTAGAGTGTGTGATTCATATATTAACTTTGTATTCATCCATACTATCATGAGATGTTGGGTCCACAAACACATGGTGTTGAACAGTGAATGAACTTCGCTGGAGATAAACGTAAATACACAGTCATTCTAAATAGTATGATATATCGACACACATATCAAATATTTATTGGAGTCTTGAGTAGCATAGTCCTCTCGAGTATATGAGGCAGAGACCGTCTTGGAGGAAGAGGTCAAGTGAGATTCTGAGTTCTAAAGGGAAAGCTTTATATCAGCTATAACCTTTAGGCACCCTCGTAGGCCAGGAGACGGTCCTTAGCCCTATTTGATGCCCTTAAAGTGGCGTTCTCCGTACCTTGTCCCGTAAAGTATCACGGGAGTGATTCCGATTCAGCTCTTTGTACATGTGAGGCTACCCTCAACCCATTTGAAGTCAAACTACACCACATCTGCGAATGAAATAGCTCACTAAAAAGACAATTTAGTTGTCTGAGTTAACCTTGGCTTGTATTGGTTCCTCAATCTAGTTTCCTGCCGTCTAAAACTCCTGATCCTCATACAAAGAAAGTGAAAACGAATAACTCCAAAAGTCCCAGACCCCGTGCTTCGTTCTTATTTCCATCTAAACAGACAGTTAATCCTCCATAGTCCATCACCCTTTCATTCCAACAACCTCACACCCCCTTAAAAGTAGTGGGGGTAGTCGATATCCATGAGATCAAAAAAGTCCCCCTCGTAGTTCTCATATAGATAAAACACGACTAGAACAAGAGCCATGAAGACCGACAGCAGAAAGAAAGCCTTGATGATGAGAAAGAAGAAACTCATAATCTTCCGAGCCAAGCTTCGATCTCGAACAGCCTTTTTAGTAATGACACGGTCTCCGACAGCATCCTGCACCGTATCGATGAGATCGATGTGGTTCTTGGCCACCGAGAAGACCTCCTCCTGGCAACTGAGGAGATGAGCGGCGATCTTTTCAACGTAGGCGTTTGTACTGTCGAGTTGCCACTGTTCGACTGCTCGACGGTCCTGGTTGTTGGTGCCGGTGGTAGCCATGTTTGGGTTACGAGCGGCGAAGCGGAGAGGGGCAGTTGGGTCGAAGAGGCGCTCATTCTTGGAAGAGCTTTGGTCGCTAGGGACGATGCGATCGTTGGTTTTCTTTTGGTTGGCCATTTTGAGAGTTGTGGTGGTAGTGTTTGCGCTGTAGTGTTGGTACTGAGATGAGAGATGTTGGCAGAGATGTGGGAAGACTGTCTGATGAGAGAAGCTGGTGATGGTTTGAAGATCTGGATCGTAAAATGAAACCGATATTTATATTCGTATCTACAGCTCGATTGAATGTGACGCATCGCATCGTTTGAAAGGGGCTGCAAATTTCCAAGAAGACTTCCATCGTTCCTTTGTTCTGAATGCATTCACAGCTTCTTGGTCAGAACAACTCCAAAGGAGGCATGGAAGTAAGATAAAGATACAGGAGAGAAATCCTGAATGTAGTTTTGTGATATGTCAATGATATATAAACATTATCGACTAGGTGAAGGGTTGGAAGATGCATGTCTCCGTCAAAGAACAAAGAATCCAGAAGCACTAAACGGCTGGAGCCTTTCACAAGGCTACTGCATGAGGCCGGTGGAAGATTTATATCGCGATAGTACGGGCAAAGTGCTTTACTGGTCTTTGGGTTCATTCAGTTATGTTGCTTTGATCGAGCTGCATGTTTCCATCTTCAAAACTCAGGTTACAGGAGACTCAACTACTGCCTAGGGAATACAAAAATCTATATTTTATGTCATTTACTTCCAGTCTTTATGATATTTATCTTCTGTATTCTAAGCTTAGGGCTCAGGTGCTCTCCTATCTCGCAGCTAAAGAGATATCTCCTTAGATGTCCCATTTGACAAAGGGGTAACTCTCAGTTATATTTTAGGCATCAGAATATATATGACTTACATATGTGATGCCCGTTCAAGTGCAACAAACTGTTTGGCTATGCAAGAAACTGAATTTTGTGATGAGTCCCAGTCCTTTCAGAGTGACCATATCTTTCGCCCTTCCTTCCAGTCTTTGTCGTTCGATGTGAAGCTTACATGACGGCAAAGGATACAATACGCCCAGCAGCAAGTAGACGACGTTTAACTGTTTTTGGCTATTAGAGCTTAGATAGGTTACGTTCAAATATATAACTCCATATCGTTAACAGGAACCTCTCTATAAGCAACGTTGTAGTAACCCAGTGGCAATCTTCCATGGTAACTACACTTGACTCAGTGATAAATCTTTTGTCACTCCTTAGTCAAACGCTCAAATTCCTTCAAATTACCCAATGTTTGTCTACAATCCTGCTTTTCTGCCATATAGTCACCAATATCGGGGACCTACCATTAGTCTTGACGCAAGCCACACACATTCTTTTCTTCACAGCGAGCGTAAAAAACGATTTATCGATTACATATCAATTTTTTGTGATACTAACCGTAAACTTGTATCCTATTTAGGCAAGGAAGGGAATTTACTTAGAATGGCTTTAACTCCGGGACAACTACATACATGCACGCAACCATGGCATGTTAACAAACACCCCCCTCCATCATGGCGTCCATGTAGATCTGCTTTATTATCCCGACTCTTACTGCGTCTTGTTATGCCCTATTCTTGAAACATGTGCATATGTATATTCTCTTCTGCAAAGTTTTGTTATGTATGCATTGACTTGAAAAGTGATTGGCTTGCTCGGAAAACGTTTGGCTCACACACGACACGATGCTACGTCCAACGAACAGGAGTTGCTTTTTCTCCATCGAAAAGCGACATGGGATTCTTCTAAATCTCGCATTTGACACTATCTAACAGGATAGCTATTATGGGATGTCACCCTCCAAGAGTTACAGTAGCAGGGTCAGGTTTGCTGTACAGTAAAAAGACTGATCATGGTCTGAGCGATTAGTGCTTACTCTGAGTGCGGCATTTCAAAGAGCCGCGACAATTATCAACTCCAGCTCAGACTTTACGAGACAATAATTACAGCTATGATGTGATTATTTTGTGTGTTGCCAAAAAAGCTCTCTCTCTCATTGCTCAGATCTGGACGAGTTACAAAGGGGGAGGGTATCGTGACAGCTCGTCAATGGCTCGTCCCATCGACATGATGATTCGATTGATTGTCCAATATGCATCCTTGTCAGATCTCCGCAGAATTACGGCATCAGCTTTCCTAGGTCTATTTTCTTCTCCTCCAAGGGCAAATTCCCTTAGTCCATGTAAGCCGGCGACGACTCGCGACTCGGACCCGAAGCTCGCGCTCTTGACCGCATGATGGCGAGTCAAGGAATAAAAGAAAAGAAAAAAAGCATCTTACATATCTTATAGTTCTAAGCCGCGTAAGACTACATTAGAAATACTTCCGTCTAAGTGATGACTGCAGAGGAAGAGGATCAATAGTCGGTATGGGAGTGAGTGAGTGAGTGAGTGACATGCCAGGCATGCATCGAGGATCACCAGCCGCGCCACTAGGTACCTGAATCACGCTTAGAAATGCCGTCGCATGAATCTTTTGATGATATTCGATAGCGTCATGCTTTTCAATGTCTGGTCAATCCAAAAGACTCAAGTTTCCATGGCCCCGTCTCGGGCTTAGCAAAGTGTATTCACTCCACATCATGAATTATAGGGCTGACATGAGACCTTTTGCTCAAACAGCCATGTGACGATTCATGAGTGATTTTGACAGCTCCTCACATTGAGCGGTGTACTCTGAATATCGACGAATTCGCTCATAATTGTGACGGTGGCTGTCTTGATGATAGCTGTGAGGGGGAACCACAAACACCGATTACAACAACCCATCAGGCGATATATGCGGAGGAGTGACATAACATCCACCACATATGCAGCTCGACACCGCGTTTGACGTCGGCTTTATTGAAGAGATGTGCTTCATCGTTAAACAGATGATACGATGAAATCGAGTTTCATCCCTCGGGATATCGCAGGTTTCAGACTGAGTAAGACGGCAATGCCGATGATCAACATCGACAGCTACCTACATGTACTACGGAATCTCCTTCTCTCCCTTCTATACAGGTTCCTCCTTCCCCGGGACGGGAGAGCTATTTTTCCAAAAAAGAAAAAAAAAAGAAAAAGCAAGGGTCCAACACCGCAACTCTCGTTCGTGGGTTGGGGTTGCAACGCCCGTGGATTCAACCTGCGGGACCTTTCCCTTCGTGGATTTTTAGCCCAGTGTCAAGCCTCTCAGCGAAGAAGCATTGCGAGATGGCCCGCCCTTGCAAAACGGTACTTGCATGCCGTCAGACTGACAAGTACTGTACCATTTCCTAGGGGTGTGCGTGCAACGATGGAAAAGAAAACCCATTCCCAAGCTCGTGGTTCTTTCAGTATAAAGAGACGCCCCCTGCCCCTCTTTCTCTATCATCAGTACAACTCTGCCTCGTTCTAGGGCCATTGCTGGAATAACCTAACTTGTTTGCGTTGAAACGAAAGGAAGCTCGGACTGGCGGTAGGGCTGACAAAGAAATGGTAGATCGAGCTACTATCCAGGACAAACGTAACGCACCAGGTTGGGGCGATAGATACAACGTCGTTTCGGGGGTTGAATTCCATCGCATCGCCATTCCTCAAGTGGGAAACCAACGCGTTGAACAAACTTGCTATTCCTACTCTCCTTAAACCAATAAAGGCATAACTTGTCCATGCAGTCATGCAGCTACCGATAAAGCACACTGCGGGTAGATAGTAACAGTACGTTGCGGTAAGTCTAGTTAGTCCCCGCAGACTAGAACAGAGCTGTCTCTCTGTATTGGAATTAGTTTGCAAAGTTAGCTGTCAATCCCATGATCATAGCTGCATGGGCTGTCATGTCGAAAAGGGTATCAAGATGCGAGCTTTCCCCCCTCATGGAGAAAAAAGAAAAAAAAAAAAACGTCATGAACATATCTACCGAGAGAGGAGCTATGACCACTTCAAGCTGTTTCCATGCCAAGTTGGTCGGTACAATCCTCATAGACCGTTGGTCATGGTGTTTGACAAGGCCATATGCAGATGATACAGCACAAAACCCAACGTTGACAGGGCGAAACGCCGAGTCAGAAGGCTGAAAGGGTTCTGGTAAGACGATGTTATACCTCAAAAGGCAATCGCCGATACTCTCAACTTACTACTGCAACATAGACAGGGAAGAAAGAAGAAAAAAGCCGTAAGCGGAATATGGTGTTTATGCCAAGAACAGAGACTATTTTCTTCGTCCTGCCGTCCCACAAGTTGATGTATCATAGATAACTCTTTGTCGTGATACAAGTCCATGTAAAAAAAAAAAAAAAAAAGAAGAAGAGAGACTCCCAGCTCGTTTGAGAACTGTCCGAAGCAGGGTGTTCCATGCAAAAATAAAACCGTGCTGACTGGCTTACGCTCCACGCTACAAACCCACCCAGAGGCGGAGACTTGGAAGCTTCAGTATAGTCGTAGGTAATTGACCCAAGGCAAGATTGCGATCGGGCGTATGCGTGTTCCGTATAGTATAGCAATGGCTGCCCTCTATTCAAGCCGTCTATTGATGCCTTGTCTTGCATCTTCGTTATTGGTCGAGGAACGGGTCAGCCCTACAGTGGCTTAGTAGGAGGTCCTTCGAGCGGGTCAACAGGAGTATGTAAGACGCCCAGGAATGGGCATCTTGATGGAAACCAACGCTAGTCTCATTAAAGGTAGATGTGAACAGTCAAAATAGAGTCGGGGCGAGGAAGGGAGGGATAGCAGATCCATAGGGCTTATCACATCACAGTTATAGTCCGTCCAACAAAGAAACGGCGTATTCCTCTTTTTGCACATGTTCTTGCAGGGTTGTAAGCCTCTCTCTCTTGCTCGATTGATTGGGGGCGTGGTACACGAGTAGTAGGTGGTAGTCATGTTATTGTCTGTTTGGGGCGTTGATCTGAAGTGATACGGTACTCCCAAAGATGGCTTTAGTGCTGATGAACCAAAACATCAAACTCCAATGCCTTGGACTACCGTACGTCGGACTTTAGTCTCGCATCGTTAATCCGTCCGTCGGATAATGACCCACTTCAGGAACGGTCATTCCATTCATCCATCATCCCGTTCCTCCTCTCTGGAACCCGAAGCTCCCGGCCGATCCCAGTCTCTCCAGGGCGTCTTCCTTCTGCTCAGGGTGCCCACAACATGCGAGTCTCTCAGTCTGTGTCTCTCTCTTCACCTTGCACACGCACGTCTTGATCATCCCACGCCCTGTAAGCCCTAGGGCTTATCCTGACATGCCTACCCCGCCGGCTTTTGATCCTTCTTGTCTCTCAATGGCTCGTCCGCCAAAAGGTATCGACGTCGAAAACATTGCTGATGCCGAAGTAAGAAGAACGCAAGTGGACAAGGTAAAGCATCAACTTCTCAACAAGGTAAAGCCTCCCGTGGCATGGGAGCGGGCCCCGTCAAGCCAAGACTTCGGCGTCCTGTGGGGTCCCCGGGCATGTCATTCGGGGGCCCGCGGTGGTCGGAGGAGACTAAAGTCACGGATGGATCAAACCTTGGTCGGCTTTTTTCTTTTACGCGGCGCACAAAAAAAGAAAAAGGTGTATGCCACATGGGTACTGTACTGTAACAGCAGTAAATAGTTTCTTGGTTCCCCTCGCTTGTCCTTGATCCTCACAGGTTACCGCTCCGCGGAGCTAGACCGGGCGGCATCCGGATTCCCATGCTCTGGCCCGTCGGCCGCTTGACAACGTCATCTACCCTCGCCTTTTGAAGCGAAAAGGCCGGCGTAACCCATCCGCCGCACGAGCACCGGAAGCCCTTCCAGTCATACCGGCCCACGCCTGCACCGCACTTGTCATTCGGACACAGCAACCGACCGTTGAGCTCTCCTTTCTCAAGCACATCGCGCATCCAACTCAACGGCTCGACAAAGTAATGCTGGCACGTAGACGCAGAGGATTTCTTGTCGGAGGGCTTGTGCTCCATGATAAAGGGCGCCGTGACAAGAGTGCGACGACACTTTTTACACCGTAGACTAAGACCTGAATCATCGCGAGGCTGCGTCTCCTCGTCCTCGAAACGGAGCCTTGTCGGTGCCTGGCCTACTGCAAGGTTCTCGTCTATTTCACGCTTGTAAGCCCACCGCTGATAAACGGGGTGCGACTCGACTTGGTCGGGACATTCCATCTCCCACCACAGAGCAAGCTGCTCCATGAAACCCTCGTTGGGCTCGGCCATGGGGCGTGTTCGGCGGACAAACGTAAGAGCAGCATGGACGGCTTCCTCAGCGGTGTCTTTCCTCGAACGCTTCTCTGTTGCTGCTGACGTTTGTGTGGAGGTGGCAGTGGTAGAGTGGGTCGGATCCGAAATCGAGGTAGGTGTGATGTTGGGGTCGAAGCGGCTTGGATATCGACGAAGAAGGTAAGCAATGACGGCCGAAACAGATCTCGACTTTCCAGCAGCACAGTGAACAAAGACGCCTCCCTTTTTCTTTCTCTTCTTCTCTCCAATATCAAGGTCCTCGACGCCCTTTTCTAACGAGACGCCCCCATCTTCATCGTCACCCTTCTTTTGCTCGTCTGCATCATGCTCCATATAGTTCGCGCCGAGACCTTCTTCGATGAATCTGACAGCTTTGGGTAGCTCGATCAGCAGGTCAGCATCCTCCACGTCGTCTATGTCGATGAGCTGGTGCCGAAAGTCCTTGCCGTAGTCAATCCACGGCTCGTCCTTGAAGTTCTTGAGGGTCGAGATGTCAAAGGGCACGAGGGAGAGGACATGGGTGATGCGGCGATCGGTCAGCGAGTCGGAGCGGCGCAAAGCCCAGAGACTAGGAAATCAATAAATTAGCATTTCTGCTGATTGCATATGCGTAAATGGTTCAAGTGGCGTCGCAAGTACTCACCCTCCGACGAATAGCTCATCCTGGCCGTCGATCCTGCTGAGGGCCATTTGAACGATGCTTTGCTTGAGTAGCTCAAGCTCTCCAGGTTGAAACTTATGCCCAAATTCTTCCCACTGTTGCGGTTTCGAGTCGTCCTCTTGGTGCAGTCGCGATGTCAAATCTTTTGCTTCCCTGATCGCTGTGTGATTGTCTTTTGCCAGTTTGTATGTGCGTCGCAAGTTGTAACGTTTGAGCTTTCGGTTACTGTAAAGGTTCGCAAATACTATGACTTATAATATCGTATTTACAAAAGCAGAATCTCTTGTAGATCAAACATGAGAGAAAAATAAAAACCCTTCACAAAGAAAAAGCAAAATTAAGCTTCAATCTCGGTGTGAATCATGACCCTTCCACAACTTTTCCCATCTTTTTCCATTTGCCCCTCCTTCCACCGCCACACTTAAAACTACCCCGCCATGGATCTTACCAACGACAGCCACACTTCCAAAGCTGAGCATTAATTACGCCACATTCTTTAACCCTCTACCCAAGCAACGTATCGAAGCAGCCATTGTCTCATCTATTTCCATCAAAAGCCTCTTTCTCTAGGATGAATTTACCAAACTCCTTAGACTATCCCCAAGATGGTAAGTACTTCGCAAGATAGCCTATACCCAGAGAGGCAGTTCAAACTGCTACGCCCACGTGATTCAGTTGCATGTGGTTTTTTATTTCCGACAAAACCAGCCAGAAGCGAGAGTGGTGTGAGATAAACGAAGCCCAGCTGAACTTTTAGTAGACAGCCAGCTGAAAAGTTATAGTCATGAACTTTGTACGAATTGCCCGAATGGGCTGAAGGGCGTCAATGTCGGTATTGGACCCGCGCTTCAATTCCGCACAGCTGGAAATGGAGTCTTGAGTTGGCCCACGTCCGAGGCACTGGTTTTGGTTCTGGTTTTGGTTCAGCCCGACAATGTTCAAGGTGCCGGCCGACAACTAAGCCTTACCGCGAGTGATGTCCGTCTACTAATGGTCCCCTCCAACGGTTACACTGCCAGTTTTGGGAACGCTATGTTTCAGTCACACCACAGTACACGCAATCGGTACGTCACATTCACAAAGATTGAAGACCTCAAGTATATGAATTCGAACTGCAATTTTGTCTTCTCAGACTGCTATATGTCTAAGTAAGTTATCCAAGTCTGATTGATGTATTCCCTTGTTTCGCAATAAATAACAATGCCAATGCCGCGCCATGAACCATATTCCCCCTTTCCATGATTGATCCTTTTTGTGCCGTTACCCATAAGATAGATAAGATAGATGATTGATGCATGCGACATCAGCATCAAGCTGTGTCAGCTAATATGTATACGAAGTGAAGCCCTTGTCCTCCCAATTTCACTTCCCAGACAACAATCCTCGCTTGTTGGGGACCATTGGCTAGCACAACTGCTAACCCATAAAGACAACGCCAGGCTTTTTCTGCCATGAATCTCCTATATGTACTCCTTTGCCAACTTCCGGCAGTCGTGTAGCTCGTCCTTTGACTGGGTTCCCGGCAGGGATGTCAAGCCCAGTAAGAAAGTAGCGCCTCCACATACGCCTGGCCCCAGGCCCGCGTCTCGTCAATTGTGTCGCTGCCTGCTTTTTTATATTCCTTCGTTCAACTCATTCTCGCAAAGTATCTCATCCTGTCGGACCGGGGGGGTTGAAATGAGCACCATAATCGCGTCAAGATGCCAAGTGTGGCTGTCTAAAAAAAAGCCAAGCTGGAAGGTGTTGATTTCATGTCGCTTGAGTTTGGATCAAACGTTAAAAGAGTGCTGCAAATTTTGCAGATGCAACGGGACATGCCAAGGTAACATTCTGTCTGTTGTCCCTCCCTCCCGAAAGCACTGCCACATTGGTGCTTCAGCCCTGAGAGGCAACCTTGGCGGATAACCGCATCCCTACATGCGTTGTTGGGTGCGCGCGGAAAGCACCAATTGACCCGAGCGATCAACGGACGCAATTGAGCGGCACCTTGATTCGTTTTGGACTTGCCGCATCTGCATCATGCGGCAATCCGCCCACGCACGCGATACAGAGTTTTCTCCGCGTCTGTCGTATGCCTCGCCATTGCAAAGTCGCTGTTTGGATGGCTATTCATCCTGTTGCGGGCGGTTGGCGTCGCACAATTGCCGCTGGCTTGTTGTTTCCAGACCTCCCAACGGCATGCTGATTGCAGCACGCAGATCACTTTCTTGACAGCACCTTCGGTTCGATGCAGACCCCACTGATCATTCTTTGGTGCCGGCGATTTCCCTTTGGTACCCCGCTCTCATCCGCCTGATCCTCAACCCATCTAGAATTGTCAACACCCACAAAACACTTAGCCGTGACTCGTCCGTCATCTTAGCGGCCGACTCGTATGTCGTCTTTGCTGGGATTGACCAAAACATGCCCGAGTCTGTGCGGTTATGTGCAGTGTCGCTTCCGAGTTGTATGATGGATGCATTTACCGAGGTGTTGGGTCTTCTTCGAGCATGCAGGCATTCTCCAGCATGTTAGTCCACTTTCCACTTGTGCCCGCGTGGCTGTGCTTGAGATGCTGTCTGAAGTGATCCGCTCTAAAGAACTTTTTGGACGAGTTGCACTCTCGGAATTTGTGCACCTCTTGCAGATGCCTGATACGCTCATCCCAATCCTGTTCAGTAGCGTGTCGAGGCGCATTACCACCGTTCAAGGCACCAGTACCAGGGCCACGTCCAGATCGTGTGAATTCGTCGCCGCAGTAGCCGCAAGTGTCGGCTTCACCAGGTCGGTTCGTAGAATCGTGAAAAGCCCTATCGTATCCGGAAAGGGCTGAGCACGACCACGAATGGCGGCGCACGTGGAGCGAGTTTTGGTGGCGTTCTGCCTCGTTCTTGTTCTTGAAACGGTTGCCGCAGAATGAACACTCGTATTGCTTTTCAGCCTCGTGAGCGCTAGTTATCAGTCAGCATAGGATTCATTTATAGTAGACATTGTCTCACGCAGCCTCATCAAGAGTGGGTCTGTGGAGATTAAGATGACATTCAACTTACTTGAGTTCCTCAAGCGTCTCGAACCTCTTGGGTTTCTTGGGGCAGCACTCGCACATGAAAAAGCCTTGGACTTTAGATCCGCCAGGCTTCTGCACTTCAGTGATCTTACGTGTGCTCGCACCCGAGACGGTCCTAGAGTGGATGGACCCCCTGCCAGAAATGGAGGTTCGAGGACTTGGGTTGAGAGAAACGGGAGCTGTATAAGGCGAATTGCAAGATGTGGGTGAGATGCCTCCGGGGGAAGGGCCCACAGGTGAGCGTCGGCCGAAAGAGTTGGCGGTTGTGATGCCAGCGGGGTGCATTGACATTGACATGTTTGAGATGTACGAGTTGGATCGCGAGGTAGATACCGAAGGCATTGTAGCACCACGAGGAAGGCTGGTGAACCGACCCTGGGGAGATCCGCGGCGGGGCATACCAAGAAGATGTTCGTCATTGGGACTAGCAGCCCTTCGCTTCTGTCCGCCAGGAACGTAGGCATCGTCAATATGCAATCTCTTTAGGGATTGGCCATCTTCCATATCCATATCCTCTGCTCCAGTGAACTCATAATTAGAGTTTGTTGAAGTGGCATCATCGCTGTTGTTCCTCTTTGATCGTGTTCGAGGTGAGCGATCGATATCGGAGCTGTCATTTGGTGACCGGTCTCCATGATAAAAGGGTGTGCTTCGAGGAGAAATGGCAGAGTGAATTGGTGTGTCGGTCAACCTTGCGGGAGAGGCTAGTATACCGCTGCGGGAGTGAATGGGGAGTTGCACAGGCACACTAAGAGCTGGGGGGAATCGTCCTTCTGCCGAAGGTCTTCTAGAGAGGAGTTCATTGGCCGAAGCACTGAGAAGAGATCGAGGAGGTGTCTTTTCTGAAGGTCGGGTGTCGAGCTTCTTCTTGAGGGTATCGCCATCAATTTCTGCTGGTGATTTATACTGATACTGGAAGTGGTTGTGGTAAAGACCAAAGCCTGTGGGAACAGACTCGCGGGACCTGTTGATCATGTTAGTGTCGTTTGACCAAAGTCTGGGTCGAGCCATTGGAGGCCTGAGCTGAACCAATGCTCAATGCATGGTAGCCCTTACCTGTCAGTTGATGAGTAACTCGCATAACCCTCATCTCGGTCGCTAGTATTGCTTCTCCGTTGATAACTTGGACGGTCTTCGTGATATGATGAGTTCATGCTTCCATAACCACTTGCAAAAGAACCTTGGGCATATTCCCTCTTCCCTCTCATGTTCTCAGCCAAAGCACTAGGTTGATCGTAAACGGGGTATTTGGGAGGAGGTAGTGGTGGAGGAACGTCGTCTGTTGATGGTGTGCCAGGTATGAACATGGCAGGACTTCTACTAAAAGGCAAGTCGTGATGGCTCGCGTGGGCTCGGTATCGATCGCCTGAAGGAGGGATTATAATGCTCGGGAGACCCGGAGCGGGCTCTCTATATTGGGGAGGAAAGGCCATGTTGTTTAGCTTGGCAGTTGGACAACTCGAGCTGAAGATGGAGCAAGAGGCAAAGCAATGGCAGCTGAAGGTTCGAGGGAGGTTGGAACTAGGATGACATAGGACCGAGACTATTCCGTCATAAAATCGACGGACCGAGGGAAAGTAAGAAAGTCGTTTTCCCGGTGACTAAGTTGGTTTGTTATCCCTTTATTTTTAGAGGTCGCCTCCTCTTGTTTAATTCAATCCAATTCAATTCGGTTCCGAAGTGTTTGTTGGTGATAGGGCAATACGGGGTGGTTGTGGTGCACTGTGGCGATGATGGCTTCTCGGCAGCACCGAAGATGCTGGTGCAGCTGGCTGGGGCAGATGTTTGGACGAATGACACGAGGTATCGGGGATATGTATGATAAAATGTGAGAGTAGTCGTATTGGTTGATGGTATATAAATATGAGAATTGGCCGAGAAAGAAAAACAAGACAATAAAAAACTTGAGATGGATGAAGAGGAATAAAAAGAATTAATATGAAAGTGCGGGATGTGATTGATGTAAAAGAATCCAGATGAGAAACAGGAAGGTACTGTCCATGTAGGTGGGTGCCAGGGCGGTTAAAGTTCAGTTGGCCTTCAGTTGAACCCTCAGGTTAATGAACAGCCCAGCCCAGCGATCCAAGGCCTGTGTTGACCTGACGTTTGACGCTCGCTCGCTCACTGTTCTGCTATGGCCCTGTCACACCCTCTGTTCCTGACTTCGGCAGGCGCTGCTGGGACCCCTGTAGAAACTGTATCTACGCCCTATGGGGGGTGGAATTTAGAGGAGGGGAGGGAACCTAGGAAAAGGAAGATGGAAGTGGAGAGCGGGTCTGATGAGGGGAGGGAAAACCTCCAAGGGCTGAAAAGACGGGAGTGTAATAAAGAAAGAACGAACGAGCAAGGACTTGGGGGACTGGGTTTAGGAGCAGCTCCGAAGACTGAGACAAAAGCCTAACAGAATGTGGCTATCCAAAAATAATGAGAATGTATTTACATGTTTTGTTGATTTTATTTGTTTCCCTTCTTTGTGGTTACTATCCAAAAGAGTAACAATACGTACGTATTGGAGGGATGGATGGAAAGAAACAAGCTGATGAAGAGTCAGAAACTCACTGAGGAGAAAGGAAACAAGAGGTTGTCAGTCAGTCATTACTGACTAGGGGGAGTGAGCATCTGCCGATACTTGGACATAGGTAGGGGTGTGTACGAGGGGGAAAAAGGGACAGACAGGTAATAAGGACCAGCTAAAAAAGACGAAACCAGAGAGCGAGATATCGAACTTGGCTGTCACCAGATGGAGTTTGCATATCCGTCCCTTGTATCCGTCCTGTAGGTAACATCACATCAGTAATGAGTGCGTGCTCAATGTATGTACAGAACAATATTATTATATTGGGGCACGGATAGAATGTACCGTATGTGTGGCGGCATGGTATGGCATGGCATGGCAGAGGATACTCTCTCAAGCAGGTGCATGTGTTACATACATACATACGACAACAGCTAACCAACTGACTGCCAATCCAAAGTCCCTCCTACAGATTAACTAAACCCAGCTTTTGTCAAGATCATGATGCATCTGGTTCAGATGCCTCCACTTTGGCTCGCTCGCTCGCTCGCTCACTCTCTCTCACTCACTCTTACATAAAACGCCGTATTACACTCAAAGGGTGTGAATCCTCGGATCTCACAGAGCCTGGCTGGTCTGATCTGATCTGATCTGTCTTGCATTTCTCTGTGCTTACCTTTTGACAAACAAATTCCAAAGCAAACAGAACAGATCCAAAGTCACGGCACCAGCGACTGAACTGAACTGAACTGCAGACCAGAGGGGTGCGGCATCAATCCGCTGTTTGGGTCCGCATATTATTACTACAGGGGGGGACATCCACCAGTTAGGTTAATCAACCCCTGCTATGTTCCGGTGAGGTGCTGCTGCTGCTGCTGCTGCTCAAGAGAATGAAGAGAAGCACTTTTTGTTTTTTTCCTGCCCTACGGAATTTGCTTTTTTGCCTTGTCTTGTCTCCACGAGATGGGGCTCCATTGATGGACTTCACATGTACGGAGTATTGTGTATTGGGGGGGGAGGAGATCCAATGGCTTGTCCGGCCGTCCACTTCAGCCTGCCCTGTAGCCCTGCGCTCTGCCCTGGAAGGCTGTCTGTGTCTGTGTGGGCATGAGCATGGACATGGGCGTGTGTATCGGGGTGTGGCGTGTACAGAACCGAGAAGCAGAGGGGGGTTTCAATGTTAGCTTAGTTCCTCGCGGGGAGGGGAGGGGTGTAAGGCAGGTTCATAGGAACGTTGGCTTCTTGAGGGTGTAATTGTAGGGGTACGAGATCTTGGATGTTGGTCGAGGTACTGATGGACGGGACTGCATCTCACCTTGTCTTGCCTTGCCTTGCCTTGCCTTACCTCACCTCACCTTTTGACAAGCAAGCAGGCAAGCAGGACACTAAACCAAAGTCACGATCCTTTTGGTCTGCTCACCTAATACCACTAATAGATCGGATTACTACACGACCCAGACTACAGATTCGTCTGACCCTTCTGCAGGTATTGCCCGTGAATAGCCATTATCCAGGGACACTTGCGACAAAACCGTACGAGATACCTTTCTCTCGCTCGAGACACTTTGCCCTACAGATAGAGATACAGTATCGTGCTGCAATCTACAGGCTTCTTCCCTGTCTCATTGTTCCCTGTTCTGCTTCTTTTTTGCTTCCGTTCCCGCTTCCCTTCCAGCTGCAACTCTCACTGGTTAACTCGCGTACATCCCGTCCGCCTCCCGCTGCTATTCCTATCCGGAAACCCACCACCAACAACCAACACAAAACAACACCTCTCACAAGGATTTGTTTTTTCCTTTTCTATTTTCTCCAACATCAACAACAGGGTTATCGGGGCTATCTTCAACCAAACAGGTCAAATCTCTTGAGCGGAGATCCGTCTAAGCCTTACGAACTGTATACCCGTATGTATTATGTATGTTGCAGACCGGCGGCAATTGTAACTTCCGGCCACATAAAAAAAGGCCCCATTTGCCAATTATATCCAAGCTTGGCTGGGCATTATCTGAGAAGCCCTTGGAGATACGAATATCGTGGCTTGGAAAATCGCCATGCCGCTTGTCTTTTCCTAATATACATCATCATTCCTTGTTATGCCGCCTCGTCATCAAACCTCGTGGCTACGACATGATCTTTTTTAGATCTCCATCCCTACTGTAACTAATCTTTTACTGTATCATCTTCTTCCCCTTACCCACGCGCGCCACCCCGAAACCCAATTTGAGGGGGGGTGATAGGTCCAACGGTCGCGACCTCGACTTGTTTTTTTGACTCTGAGAGAAACTTTTCTATCCAATTGCCATTGGCTACACTCTCTCAATGCCAAGCAATTTCAAAAACTTGTTGACCAAGACAAGAAATGAGGCTCAGCGGTGAGAGTGGCATTATTCATTTCTTTATTCCTTGGTACTTTCCAAGACTTGGCCACACTCAAGAAAGAACCGTATAGTGCATGAGAACTAGTATTATTATTATTATGACTCGAATATTCTGAATCAAAATGATCAGCATCAAGTAATAATTACACGAACATTTGCAACACATGGTTGTTCTCTTATTTCGCCCCATATCTCGTGCAACCTGCCAAACGCAGCGATAGTTGGAACAAGCCACTTTGGTGTGAAATGTCGCTGTGTAGTTCTCACTGGATTGAATGTCATCGCCTGGCTAGGTTTATCTTGAGGGTTTTTTTAATTTCTCTTTTCTGAAGTGATATGTCATCTTTGCCGCCATCGGAAATAACAAAGGATTGTCGTTACAGCCGTTCTCGGGCAATTACGTGTTTGTGAGGTTTGGCTGAGCAACAGTTCAAGAGACTGAGAATGAGACTAAACCCCGCGTGTCCAAACAGACGCGGAGGGATCCATCCCAACTAAGAGGTAACCTAGTACCCAGACCAGGATCCATGCTCAGGCGGACCCTCTTTTGAAGCACATCGCCCTCAATAGGAATCGCCCGATTGTAGCTAAGGTAAGGTAAGGAAGGGAAGGCAAAGTGAAAGGAAAGGGAGATGGTAAAGTTAACAACAGGCAATTTGGGCGACATGCGTCAATGACATGGAAGTTAGCTTTTGTAGCTGGGACTATGTATGTGAATCATGCCCCCCGTCTATGTGTTTGGTAGATATACGAGGACCACGCCTGTGGCGCTGCTGTCAAGATGCTTCCAGCCCTAGCTAGTTCATCCTTCGATCCTTTCTCAACCTCTGGTTTGTTGTAACTTGTAAGCGAGTGAGCCACATTCACTCTTGGCAGAGAGGGAATGAAGTCTTTTTTGTGTTTGTATCCATTGAGATTGAAATGCCAGATCTCAATTCATTTATGATCTATCTATTTACTAAAAGAGAACCAACCCCAGACCGGCGAGGCCCGCCCGCTGAGCGCCGAAGCTATGAAGCAGTTAATTCAGTTGCCTAGAGGCTCAGAAATGGAGACGGAGCAGCTAACTGATGCTGTTAGTGCTGGTTTCAGCATAGCACGTTGCTCCTCCAGGATTCCGCTTTATCACGGACGGACGAAAGCCCATCCATGCATGGGTAGGTGGTTTGGAATTCCCACTTGGGGGAACTTGTTTAGGTAGTAGTGAGAGGAGGCCCGTGTTACTGTACAGCAGCACGTTGGTTAGTCTCCTGGTGTCGGTCGGGTGCAGGGACCGGGCCACGACAACTACATGGAAGCTAAGGCAGACAGACGGATAGTGCATCGACGGTTCGATACGACGCTTTGATGAACCGACTTTAGCTTGGCTTGGGTTGACTTGACTTGACTTGGCTTCTCGTGATCCTTTGGACGGGACGGGATGGGATGGGATGGGGGTGCTCGGCGGTGATGCCTTACAGGGAGAGTGAAACCAGCCTGTCGGGTACAGAAGAGGCAGGCCGGTCATGGACATCCATTGAAATGTGTCAAGTGTTGCATGATAACTAGGTGATTGATTGACTGATTGCACGTCGATATGGGGTCATTTCGTCACTGGATTGAACGAGTCTGACAACTTTCGATCAACATGTCACGAAACCAAGATCAACACGCTCGTGCCCTCTTGTTCTCTATCAAGGTAAACCTGGTGTCGTGCTTGATTCACAGCAAATCTATAGTCTGGATTACAACATGATTACCAACCCGGCACTTGATATGGAAGATCCCAACACACAGACAGAGGACAAGAAATGCTGACTAGAAATTAGGCGGTAAACTCCGTTCACTCTACAGAGAGTGTGAGAGAATCAAGAGGCTAAGCCCTACAGGCCTCAACCTCGTCCTGCGTTATGACTCGTGGACTCGTGCCGGCGAGTAGAATTTAGGTTCTAGCCCAAGTGGAGAAGACTTGATTACCCTGAAAGAGTGGCTTGACTACTGATGCGCCACACTATCTTTTTCTTCCTTTCGGGCCTCGGCTAGGGGGTCCAGGGGGTGTGTGTGGTAGGTTCTGTTCTCCAAAAAGTGAGTGAGAGAGGGAAAAAAGATAGCGCGACTAGCGTGACTTCCTCATTGTGTGTGTGTCTGTCCTTCCTTCCTTCTGCTTGTTACTTGTTGGCTCCAGCTTTTCTCAGCCCTACCATGGGAAGAAGAAAAAGGAAGCTGCAGCCCGGTCTTGGCATTTGATTTGAATTGCCTGCTTGGTCTTAGTGAGAAACTCCTCATACCAATTCTACCCTTTTGAGACGTCATATGACAGTAATAAATCCTAGTTTTATTATTATCATTTTTTTTCTTTCTTTTTTTTTTCTTAACAATATCTTTCACTTCATATTAAAGAACATGTAACAAACGCAACGTTACATGTAGCTCGATATCGAAAAAAAGCGGATAATAAAGGAAACCTCTCATAATTATTACATGCATCTGCCGGATGTGGAGAAGAAAGCTCGGTGCATCTCGTGTCAAATCTAGTTGTGATCGACTCTTCCAAGACGTCAAAGCCCCCCTCTACGGTATCAGAAAGGAAATGAAGTTCCCCAAGTCGTCTTGACCCACGGCGGAATTATTACATACATCCAATCCGATACAGAGAAGAGGGGGTAGACCTGGGACTGTGTACTGGACTGTACTCTGTAGGGCTCTCGGTAACGTCCAAGGCACCGATGAATGGGGGGGAGGACTTTGACTACCGACGTTACCGACTTGTCCACACCCACCAGTAGTTGCAGTGCGCTACACTACACTACAATTCACTCTTGTTGGGTTAGACCTCGGACAGGCATTCGGCAGTTCAGTACCTGCTTCTTTGGTGCTTCCATGGCATCTTCTACAAGCCCATAGTCGTCCATCCACTCACCATGACACAACACCACCAATACCACAATCTCAATAAATTACTCGTCATTGTCGTCGTCATATTGCTCAGCCCATTTTCATCTGCGTCTGCGTCTGCATCTGCGCAACTTTGTTTGACGTGGTGGATGTTTACCGTACTCTACCCGTTCCCGAAACTCTCCCACTATCCGACAATCACAGTCTCACACAAGGCATTCATTTGACTACTGTAGATACTACTCATTTGCAGTATCTAATGTCTCTCGCACTACTACATACCCATCTTAGCTCATCCATACTCCTGGGCTCTAACCACAAAAAAGGAAGTTGCTTCGTCACAATGGCGTTTTCCCCTCCCCCTGACCGTAAATCTTCGGTAACTAAGTAAGTAAATGGTTGTTCAAAGAGGTCAAACCTTCTGCAGTGACGCGCGGACACCAAGGAAACGAGAAACTTAACCGCCATGGCATGGCATCTTCCGTTGGAGGCGGTCGGGTATGTACTGTATGTTGGGTTATATTACCCATTCCAGTTTTCCTAACCAGGAAATCCTGGAGAAATAAAAAAACACAGTTCCCACTCTCCAAGCCTTGTTGGTGCAACGGTTGAACAGTGGGTTCTTTTTTGTCGGTGCAAGGGATTTTTGTTCATGCCGTTGGTTGTTAGAGTTTGTGTAGAGTCTTCTTCTATATTTACCTTTACCGCGCAGCATTACAATATATCGCTCAGATTACTATACAGAAAATGAGAAACTCAACTCTCATCAAGGCGTCTTGTCTTGTATGTACATACTGATGATTCCAAATTGCATCTCTCCCAAGACCCATTTCCCACGTTCTTGGATCGTAAACTAGTTCGCACTATCGCCAATGATTCAAGGTCCCCAAGGTCAAAGGTCAAAGTCCCCGTCGTCGTCTTCAGCCCTGTGTGCTGGTGGTCCCCTCTTCTTTCTTCTGGGTCTTCCCCTCCCCTCCCCTCACTCACTCACCCAGGTAT